>PVKP010003642.1:0-99990 GCA_004027715.1 Plecturocebus donacophilus | reverse complement strand
CTTTGCCTTGTTTCTAATCTTAGGGGAAAGGCTTTCAATATTTCATTGTGAAATATGATGCTACTCTAATTATAGGGTTTTTGTAGATATTTTTTATAAGCTTAAGCAAGTTCCCCTAGTTTGTGGAGTTTTTTTTTTTTTCACTCATGAATAGATATTGAAGTTTTATGAGATGACTTTTTTTTTTTTTTTTTTTTTTGAGGTGGACTTTTGCCCTTGTCCAGGCTGGAGTTCAATGACGCAATCTTGGCCCACTGCAAACTCTACCTCCCGGGTTCAAGTGATTCTCCTGTCTCAGCCTCCCAAGTAGCTGGGATTACAGGCATGCACCACCACGCTCAGCTAATTTTGTATTTTTAGTAGAGACTGGATTTCTCCATGTTGGTAATGCTGGTCTAAAACTCCTGACCTCAGGTGATCCGCCCATCTTGGCCTCCCAAAGCACTGGGATTATAGGCATGAGCCACTGTGCCCAGCCCAGATGCCTTTTTTGAATCTATTGAGGTGACAGTATAATCTTTATCTTTTATTTTGTTAATGTGGTGAATTGTATTAATTCACACATATTAGACCAACCATGCTGATAAACCTTACTGGTCATGATCTGTTATCTTTTTACTTTATCATTAGATTCAACTTGCTTTTTTTTTTTTTTTAGGATTTTTCAGTTGATGTTCATGAAGATTAACAGTAATTTTATTTTCTTTAATTTCTTATCAAGTTTTGGCATCTGGGTTATGTTGGCTTCTGAAAAATGCATTGGGAAATACTCATTCTTTAGTCTCTATAGGAGTTTGTAGAAGATTATCTCTTTTTCCTGAAATGTTTGGTGTAATTCACCAGTGAAGCCATCCAGGCATAGTGTTTCCTTTATGGAAAGATTTTAAATTAGACATTCAAATTTGTTTATTTTTACTTTGTTACCTGTGCCTTTGAGGTGTTATTCATAAAATCTTTTCCCAGACCAATATCCTGAAGTGTTTCCCCTATGTTGCCTTGCAGTAGTTTTGTAGATTCAGGTCTTTCATTTAGATTGTTAATCCATTTTGAGTTGATTTTTGTATAAGGTTAGCGATAGGGGACTAGTTTTATCCTTCTGCATGCTGCTGTCTAGTTTTCCCAGAACTATTTATTGAAGAGATTGTCCTTTCCCTAATGAGTGTCCTTGATGCCCCTGTGAAAAATCTGGTGGCTGTAGATGCATGGGCTCTTTAATTCTGGGTTCTTTATTCTGTTCCATTGATCTATGTGTCTGTTTTTATGCCAGAACCATGCTGTTTTGGTTACTACAGTTTTGTACTCTATTTTGAAGTTGTAGCATGATGCCTGCAGCTTTGTTCTATTTGCTCAAGATTGCTTTATGTGTCTTGAGTCTTTTAGGATTTCTTTTGCTATTTCTGTGAAGAATGTCATTGGTATTTTGATAGGGATTGCATTGAATCTGTAGATTTCCTTGGGTAATATGGTTATTTTAAATAATATTAAATCTTCTGTTCCATGAGCATATCTTCACATTTGTTTGTATCCTCTTTAATTTATTTCATCAGCATTTTATAGTTTTCATTGTAGAGGTCTTTCACTTCTTTGGTTAAATTTACTCCTAGATATTTTATGTTTTTGTAGTATTATAAATGAGATTGTCTTGATTCCTTTTTTGTTTAATCATTCATATATAGAAATACTGCTGATTTTTGCATGTCGATGTTTGTCTTCTGCAACTTTGCTGAATTCATTTATTAGTTTTAAGAGTTTTTGGTAGAATCTTCAGGTTTTCCTATATAGAAGATCATGTCATCTGCAAACAGGGACAGCTTGATTTCCTCCTTTCTAATTTGGATGCCCTTTATTTCTTTCTTTTGTCTAATTGCTCTATGTAGCACTTCCAGTACTATATTGAATAACAGTGGTGACACTGGCCATCCTTGTCTTCTTCCAGTCCATCCAGTATGATGTTAGCTGTGAGTTTATCATATATGGCCTTTATTGTGTTAAGGTACTCTCCTTCTATACCTAATTTCATGAGAGTTTTTAATTATGAAGGGATGTTGAATTTTATCAAATGCTTTTTCTGCACCTATTGACATGATTGTATGTTTTTTGTCCTTTATTCTGTTGATATAATGTATCATATTGATTGATTGGCATATGTTGAACCATACTTGCATTCCTGGCATAAATCCCACTTGATTGGGTGTATTATCTTTTTTATGTATTATGGATTTGGTTTTCTAGTATTTTCTTGAGGATTTTTACATCTATGTTCATTGGGGATTTATCCTTCAGTTTTCTCTTTCTGCTGGGTTCTTGTCTGGTTTTGGCATCACAGTTATGCTAGCTTCATAGAATCACTTTTTTTTTTTTTTTTTTTTTTTTTTGAGACAGTCTCACTCTGTCTCCCAGGCTGGGTACAGTGGCGCATCTCAGCTCACTGCAACCTACCTCCTACTCCCAGGTTCAAGTGATTCTCCTACCTCAGCCTCCTGACTAGCTGGAATTACAGGCACAGGCTACCACACCTGTCTAATTTTTATATTTTTAGTAGAGAGGGGGTTTCACCATGTTGGCCAGGCTGGTCTTGAACTCCTGGCCTTAAGTGATCCACTTGCCTCAACCTCCCAAAGTGCTGGGATTACAGGCGTGAGCTACCACGCTTGGCTAGAATGGCTTTTTTTAGAATAGTTTGAGAATTAGTTTTAATTATTTTTTAAAGGTTTATTACAATTCAGTGATGAAGTCATCTGGTCCTAGATTTTTCTCTGTTGGGAGACTGTTTTATTACTGCTTTAAATTTATTACCTGTTATTCATCTGTTCAGCTTGTCTAGTTCTTCGTGGTTCCATCTTGGTAGCTTGTATATATCCAGGAACTCATCTATTTTCTTTAGGTTTTCAAATTTATTGGCATATAGTTGTTCATGATCCTTTGTATTTCTGTGGTATGTGTTGTAATGTCTCATTTTTCATTTCTGATTTTATTTATTTTGGTTTTCTTTTTTCTTAGTTTAGCTAATGATTTGTCAATTTTGTTTATCTTTTCAAACAACCAATTTTCATTTCGTTGGTCTTCTGTATTTTTTCTTTCCATTTGACTTATTTCTGCTTTGATCTTTATGTCTTCTACTAATTTTGAGTTTGATTTTTTCCTGTTTTTTTTTTCAGTTCCTTGAGATGCATCATTACATTTATTTGAAATCTTTTTTCGTGTAGACATTTATTAGTATAAACTTGCCCCTTAATACTGCTTTTGCTGTGTCCCATAGGTTTTGGTGTGTTGTGTTTCTATTTTCATTTGTCTCAAGGAATTTTTTAATTTCCTTATTTTCTTTTAATCTGTTGGCAGTTCAGCAGTGTGGTGTTTAATTTCCTATATTTGTATAGTTTTGAATGTTTCTCTTATTATTTATTTGAAGTTTGATCCATTGTGGTAAGATAAGATACTTGGTATTTCAATTTTTTTTTTAAATTGAGAATTGTTTTGTATCCTAATATATTGTCAATTTTGGAGAATGTTCCATGTACTGATAAAAAAAAATCAGTTGTTAGATGGAACGTTCTGAAAATTTTGTCCTTTCAGTCTATGGTGCAGTTTAAATCCAGTGTGTTTTTGTTGATTTTCTGACTAGATGATCTGTCCAGTGCTGAGAGTGGATATTGAAGTCCCCAGTTATTATTGTCTTGAAGTCATCTCTCCCCTTAAATCTAATAATATTGCTTTATATATATATAGGTGCTCTGGTGCTGGGTGCATCTATATATTTATGACTGTTATATTCTCTTGCTGAATGGATCCATTGATGATTATATAATATCTTTCTTTTTCTCTTTGTACAGCTTGCTTTTTATATCTGGGTGCTCTGGTGTTGGGTGCATATATATATTTATGACTTATATTCTCGTGCTGAATGGACCCATTGATGATTATATAATGTCTCTTTTTCTCTTTGTACAGCTTTTGACTTGAAGTCTGTTTTGTCTAATATAGATACTCCTGCTTGTTTTTGGTTTTTGTTTGTGGAACTTTTTTTCCATCCTTTCACTTGCAGTCTATGTGAGTCTTTATGTGTAAGGTGAGTTTCTTATAGGCAGTATATAGTCAGTTCTTGTTTTTATTTTTTATCCCTTTGGCCAATCTATATCTTTTAAATGGGGTACTTAATCCATTGGTATGCAAGGTTATTATTGATGAGGACCTCCTTCTGTTTTTATGTTTACTTTCTGGTTGCTTGGTGTATCCTTTGTTTCTTTCTCTCTTATTTATTTTTGTAGTTGGTTGGCTTTCTGTAATAAAATGGTTTGAATCCTTTTTCTTTCTCCTTTGTATATCAGTTCTACCGTGAGTTTAATAGTTTCATGTTTTTATGATGGTGGTAATTGTCTTTTCCCTTCCATATGTAACATTCCCTTGAGCATTTCTTACATAGCCAGTCTGGTGGTGATGAATTCCCTTAGTTTTTGCTTGGCCAAAAGCAAACATTTTATTTCTCCTTTATTCCTGAAGGATATCTTTGTTGGGTATAATACTCTTTGCTGACAGTTTTTTTTTCTTTCATTACTTTGATTATATCGTATTTTGTCCTGGCCTATAAGGTTTCTGCTGAGAAATCCATTCAAACTAATGGGAATTCCCTTATATGTAACTTAATTCTTTTCTCTTGCAGTTTTAGAATTCTTTCTTTGCCTTTGACTTTTGATAATTTGACTGTAATGTGCATTGAAGAAGACTTGTTTAGGTTGAATCTATGTGAGATTATTTGAACTTTCTGGATTTGGATATCTGTCTCTCCCAAGACTTGTGAAGTCTTCAGCTATTATTTCTTTAAATAGGTTTTCTGCATATTTAATGAAATACTCGGTTTTTTACCCTTCTTTTGTTCTTCTGGCATGCCCATAATGTAAATATTTGTTCCCTTAAAGATGTCCCATACATCTTGGAGGCCTCTTTTTTGTGTGTGTGGGTGGGGAGGGTCTTGCCTGTGTTACTTCAAAAGACCTGTCTTCTCATTAAGAAGTTCTTCTGGCTCGTCTATTGTGTTTACTGATGCTCTCAATTGTATTTCTTATTTTTTTTAATTTTTGAGACAGAGTCTTACTCTGTCACCCAGGCTGGAGTGCAGTGGTATGATCTCAGCTTACTGCAGCCATCACCTCCCAGGTTCAAGCAATTTTCCTGCCTCCGCCTTCCAAATAACTGGGATTACAGACACCCACCACCATGCCCAGCTAATTTTTGTATTTTCTAGTACAGACAGTGTTTCACCACTTTAGCCAGGCTGTACTTGAACTTTTGACCTCAAGTGATCTACTCACCTCAGCCTCCTAAAAGTGCTGGGATCACAAGAGTGAGCCATTGTGCCCGGCCTCAATCCTATTTTTTATTACATAATTGAATTCTTCAGCTTTAGGATTTCTGTTTGGTTCTTTTTCATGATATCTATTTCTTTATTGAATTTCTCATCTAAATAGTGAATTTTTAAAATTTCATTGTGTTGTCTATCCATATTCTCTTATATCTCAATGAGTTTCTTTAAAATTGCTATTTTGAATTCTTTTTCTGGCATTTTATATATTTCCTCATGATTGGAATCTTACTGGAGAACTATTGTGTTCTTCTGAAGGTGTCATGTTTGCCTGCTTTTTCATGTTTGTGTCCCTATGTTAATTTCTATGCATTTGGTGGAGCAATTGCCCCCTCCAATCTTTTGAAGTAGGCTTCAATACAGATGGGTCTTGGGGTGTCAGTTTGGTAGGGTGCATTGGTTTTGGGTCTAGATAAACTTGGAGTATATAGTCTCCATGTAGTTTCGTCAGCTGTAATCTACACTAGTAACACTTATGACTGTCTCAGGAATCTAAGATAAGAGAGTTTGGCAGTGGCTTTGCCGAGAGTGAAGCTTTTTCTCATGTCAAGGGTAAAAGTGTGCACACAGTGAGTCAGCCAACTTGAAGTCTTGCTGTGGTTGGGGCCTTGGTGTTGTTACCCTGGCTGGTGGCACAGGTACCTGATTGCTCAGCCAGTCTGGGATTATGCCTGCCAGGGATGGCTCACAAGGCTATTTCTTAGACCTGAGACATGGGTGCACAGCTGCTCAGCTGTCCTGAGGGCATGTCTGTCAGGGGTGTCGTAGGGCTGTTTCTTCCGCCTGGGATGCAGATGCATGGCTTCTAAGCTGTCCTGGGTGTGTGTCTGTTCAAGTTTGCCCCCTGGGGTTGTTTCTCTATTATAGGACATGGGTGCATGGCTTCTTGGCTGGCCTGGGTGCATGTCTGGTAGAGGTGGCCAGGACTTGGGGACACAGCCACTTAGTCTGGGAGTGTGTCTGCCAGGGGCAGCCCCCAGGGCTGTTTCTCAGGCCTAGGATGTGGACATACAGCTACGCAGTGAGCCTGGGGGCATGCTAGCCAGGGGAAGCCTGCAGGGCTGTTTCTCAGGCCCAAGACTTACATGTTGGCAGCTTGGAGGCCTAGGGGCATGTGTGCAAGGAGTAGCCCATGAGGCTGTTTATCAGGCTCTGATTGCAGGCATGTGGCCTTTGGGCAGGCAGAGGTGTCTCAGCAGAAGGGGTGGGTGCTGCAGGGCTATTTCTCAGGTCCTAGGTTTGTAGCTGCTCTACGTGTTTGGGGAACAGCCCAAGGGATTGCTTGTCAGCTGCTTAGTAGCCCAGGGTCCTTTCTTGCTTAGCTTAAGGGAGGATATGCAGCAGTTTAGCTGGCTCAGCAGTGGATTTATCCTGGGCAGGACTGTTCCTCCAGTTGGAAGTGCAGGCAGTGGGAATTGGTGTCCCTGCTGTGTAGGACCAGATTTGCAACCCATCCTGGACCCAGGCTCTGCACAGCTGGGGTTATGGCATCAGCCATTTGTGTGGGCTGGGTAGAATGAAGATGAAACCCCGGTCTTGGAGAGGTGCAATGGCTACTGGTCCCACAGAAGGGCACATTCCAAGGGTGGCTCTAATTTTAAGATGGCACTATGCTGCAGCAGCGTGGCGCACAGGATAGGTGGGAGTTAGGGAGTGCACACCTTGTGCTTCTATTCCAGAGCAGTGTAGTTGCACGAATTCCCAGCAGCTCTCCAAACTGGACTCAGGGCTTAGGAGGACTGTGGGATTCACCATAGTAAGGACTGTGGGCATTTGCAGGGGCAATAGGAGCTGATGAGATTCTTCTGCTTACCATTTCCTGAAAGGGAATGTCTCTCCAGTCTCCAAACCAATCTAATCCAGGCATAGTAGACAGTGCCACAGAGGCTAGGTGTCTCTCCATTGCCTCCAGTCACTATAGGTACCTCCCCACTCCACTACCGCACTCCAGCACTCTCTAGTCAACACTCTAGTAAAATCTTAGCTCTTTATTCATTATATTGGTCCTTTCTTGTGTGCGTGTGTGTTGGGGGGTAGTATGGGTAATAGGTATCTCTAGTGAGCGTCTTGCTGACATCACCTCATCGTGGTTTTAATATGCATTTCTCTAATAGCTATTCCTTTGTTAAATTTTAGCAACATTTGAAAGTTGTTCTTGGTTTTTTTTCTTATCCTGCTCAGTTATACTGAGTGTACCTCTTAAGTATGTCTTTAATTATCTCTGTCTTTGTCCTAATTCCTGTGCTTTATTTCTTCACTATTATTAAAATAGCCTCCAAACTGCTTTCTCTGATACCATTTCCTCAGCAGATTCCAATTTGTTTTCCACACTGCCGCCAGAACGAATTTTCTAAAATATTGATGTAATCATGTTACTCCTTTGCTTAAAAGCCTTCAAAGCTTCCCATTGCATTTAAGATAAAGTCTACAATCTGGATCCAGCATGTTTTATACTATCTATCTATTCTTGTCATTCAGTTCCCCACCATCCCACCCTCCTACAAACATACACACTCCACACACACACACTACACATTCCCTAGCTTGTGATCTACCAGCAATTAATTGAATACATTAGATCTTCTTTTACGCCTTTGGACATGCTGTTACCTCTGTCTAAAATGTTCATTCATCTCCCTTTACAAACTCATTCATGCTACCTCTTGGAATATTTTTCTGATTTTCCATAACAGTTAAACATTGTTTTTTTGTGTATGTGTGTGCAAATATAGTGATATACATATGTGTCTGAGAATATTGGGTTTAATCATGTGAAACTGTCATTTTTATAAGTCAAAATATGCTTTATATTAATTAGCCTAAAACATATTTGTGCTTATGTGTCTGGCATTCCTCACCCAGCAAAAGACTGTCATGTTTTTTAAAGAATAGTAGGCCACTTAGTACACGTTTATTGATAGGTGGATGAAAAGATAGTTTTTAAAGATCAAGGCTGTTATTTAGAGCAGGGGTCCCCAACACCCAGGCCGCAGACCAGTACCAGACCACACAGCAGGAGGCGAGCCCCAGGCAAGCGAGCATTACAGCCTGTGCTCCCTGGTGCCGAAAAGGTTGGGACCACTGATTGAGAGTGAAAAGTTAGCTTGAAAATCTATAGATTTTCTACTTTAGAATCACATGGCCCTAAAGGTTCCTTATTTGCATGGTGCAAAATATAATACAAAATCATCACAATATGTCTCTCTCTTTTTTTTTTTTTTTTTGAGACAGAATCTCGCTTTGTCACCCAGGCTGGAGTGCAGTGGCACGATCTCAGCTCACTACAGCCTCTGCTCCTGGGTTCAAGTGATTCTCCTGCCTCAGCCTCTAGAGTAACTGGGACTACAGGTGCATGCCACCACGCCCAGCTAATTTTTGTATTTTTAGTGGAGATGGTGTTTCACCATATTGGCCAGGCTGGTCTCAAACTCCTGATCTCGTGATCTCCCCACCTCGGTCCCCCAAAGTGCTGGGATTACAGGCATGAGCCACTGCACCCGGCCCACAATATGTCTCTTAATAAATACATCTCGAATGTCATGGATGAAGTCACAGATTATCTCCCACATACAATTCAGTAGTCATTTTCATATTAGTAGATAGCATCATAGCTTCAAGTTTCAAATAAAATAATAAAATATACTGATTTTTTTCATAAAAACATCATTTTGAAATTCAAATACCATAAGCTAAAAATGGTGTGTGTGTGTGTGTGTGTGTGTGTGTGTGTGTGTGTGTGTGTGTATTTGTACAGGCACACCTCTGAGATATTGTGGGTTTTGGTTTCAGACCGCTGCAATAAAGCAAATATCACAATAAAGTGAGTCACACAAATTTTTTGGTTTCCCAATGCATATAAAAGATATGTTTACATTATACTATAGTCTAGTGGATATGCAATAGCATTATGTCTAAAAAAAGATATATATACCATAATTTAAAAATACTTTATTGTTGAGAAATGCTGACAAACATCTGAGCCCTCAGTAAGTTGTAATTTTTTTTAGGGAGGGTCTTGCCTCAACAGTGGACCTAAAATATTTAGTAAACCATGCTGTAAACAGATGTACTGTTATACAGGCTTTGTTGTTCTGTTTATACAGCAAAGGCAGAGCAGATTTAGCATAATTCTTTTTTTTTTGTTTTAAGACAGAGTCTTGCTCTGTGGTCCAGGCTGGAGTACAACGATCTTGGCTCACTGCAAGCTCGGCCTCCTGGGTTCAAGCAATTCTCCTGGCCTCAGCCTCCAGAGCAGCTGGAACTACAGGTGTACACCACCATACCCACCTAATTTTTGTATTTTTAGTAGAGACGGGGTTTCACCACGTTGGCCAGGATGATCTTGCTCTCTTGACCTAGTGATCTGCCCGCCTCAGCCTCCCAAAGTGCTGGGATTACAGGTGTGCACTATCGCACCCCGCCTAGGTTTAGCATAATCCTTAAGGCCCTAGGATTTTCAGAATGGTGGATGAGCGCTGGCTTCAGCTTAAAGTCACAGCTATATTAGCCTGTAAAAAGAAGTCAACCTGTCCTTTGAAACTTAGAAGACAGACATTGACTTCTCTTTATCTATAAAAGTCCAGGATGGTATCTTCTTCTACTAGAAGGCTGTTTTGTCTACAGTGAAAATCTGCTGTTTAGTGTAACCATCTTCATCAATGATTTTAGATAGATTTTTCTGGATAACTTGCTGCAGCTTCTACATTAGCACCTATTGCTTTACCTTGCACTTTTATATTATGGAGATGGCTTCTTTCCTTAAACTTTGTGAACCAGCCTCTGCTAGCTTCAAACTTTTCTTCTGCATCTTCACCTCTCTTGACCTTCATAGGATTTATAAGAGTTAGGAACTTGCTCTGGATTAGGCTTTGGCTTACAGAAAGCTTGTCTAACCCTGGCCCATGGGCCACATGCAGCCCAGGATGCCTTTAAATGCCGCACAACACAAATTCGTAAATTTCTTAAAACGTTATGAGATTTTTTTGAGGTTTTTTTTTTTTTCTCATCAGCTATTGTTAGTGTTACTGTATTTTATGTGTGGCCCAAGACTATTTTTCCAGTATGGCCCAGGAAAGTCACAAGATTGGCTATCCCTGGCTTAGAGGAAGCGGCGGCTGGTTTGACCTTCTGCCCAGACCACTAAAACTTTCTCCATAACAGCAATCAGGAGTTGCGTTTTGTCATTTGTGTGTTCACTGGAATAGTACTTTTAATTTCCTTTAATAGTGCAAGAAACTTAACATGCCTTCCTCACTAAGCTTAATCATTTCTAGCTTATGATTTAAAATGAGAAACATGTAGCTCTCTGTTTTACTTGAACACTTACGGGCCTTTGTAGGGTTATCAATTGGGCTAATTTCGATAGCATTGTGTCTCAGGAAATAGAGAGGCCAGGGGAGATAGGAGAACGGGCAGGTGAATGGGGCATTCGGAATATGCAGATTTATTGATTAAGTTCTCTATCTTAAGTGGTCATGGTTCATGGTGCCCCAAAACAATTATAATAGTAACATAAAGATCACTGACCACAGATCATCTAACAGATATAATAATAAAGAAAAAGTTTGAAATATTACAAGGATTTCTAAAATGTGACACAGAGACATGAAGAGAGCACACGCTGTTGGAAAATGGCACCGACACACAGGGTTATCACAAGCCTTTAATTTGTAAAAACAATATCTGCAAAGTGCAATAAAATGCATAGAATGAGATATATGTCTGTATAATGGTTATAGCTATGTGGGAGATAATATGTAATAACAGATTGTTTTTAGAGAATTTGATTATGAGTTTCTTTTAATATGTTCTTAAAACAACAAAACAAATATATTAGTTTGGGTTTTACATCAATCAAGTAGCAGTGTCTGAATTGTCATTTTAGGAAAGATAACCATCTAAATGTTTGGCATACTTTAGATAACTATATGAAGAACTCTTCTTCATTTAAACAAAATTACAGTTTTAGTCAATATTTTAAAATTGTTTATAATTTTTAAAAGTTAACTCTCCTTAGTGCATATTTAACAATTTTGCCATAGTATTCAGGCATTACATTGTTATCAGTATTAGTCAAGTTTAATTATTTTATTCATTTTAAATTGAACTTGGTGTTATAAGTTCTATTATAGCTATTACCTCCTTTTAGCTATAAAATTCTTCAGGACATTATTTATATGAATTTTATCTGGCTTGTAAGGAAACACAAACCTCATAAAACACAAATTTCAAAAGATTTTTTTAAATTTTGGTCATTTTCAATAAATTGGAAAAGTGGAAGTTTTTGAAAATATTTTTCAAAAAGAAAGTCTATAAAAATATTTTTTTTAAATTGTGAAACACTTATCCATTAGCTCCACATTAAAATTTCCTTTCTCCCAAACTTATACAATGTCCTGAATTATTCAGGCAAGCAAAGATAAGTAAGGAGTCTAAATAATGTGGTTTGTTTTTTACCTTTAAAACTTGGACAGTGATTTGGAAGTGCAGCTTAGTACAACTCCTATTCTAAATAAAATTCTGCTCCATCTGCAACTCTGAACACGTAAACTGAAGGGGTGTTTCCCTTGGCCAGTGCCTGACCTCTGTGCACACCTTGGTCTGGCGTGACCTTGCCCACACTGCACACTGCAGCCATATAAATCAGATTTTTGACATGTTATGAAATGCAAGTCACAGCTCCCATTATCTGCAGCATTCAAAAACTTTTGAAACAGTGCATGTCCAACAAAATTTATTTTTTGTGTGAATGTAAGTTTTTATTGAGGGTAAGTCCTATTTGTTTGGAAAAAAGGAACAGTATGAACCAGTGATTTTTAAAAATCAGAAAGATTTAATGTTCTCCGTCCTGCCTGTTCTCACGCGTGTGTGCTCTTTCGATCACTTGCTCGCTCGCTCTCTCTGCCTCTCTGCTTGTCTAAGAGCCATTGGCTTTGAGAGAGACCTTGATATCACAGCTGTGTTAGCAGATTGAGATTTCTGTTAGAGTCTTTCTGTTTAGGTCAGGAATAAGTGTTCTTCATAGAAAAGAATTGAGAGCTTATAATCATACTGTAAGTATAAATGCTTCACCTCTTCAAATACATGTTTTAATTCCTTTGTTTCTGTTATAACAGGAAACTTCATATATAATTATGTCTTATTAGGTACATTGCTTTGCCAGATGCCAGACATTTTGTGTGTGTGTGTGGTTAACATTTTCTTTTTTTTAATTTATTTTAAGTTCTGGGATACATGTGCAGGACATGCAAGTTTGTTATATAGGTAAATGCATACCATGGTGGTTTGCTGCCCCTATCAGCCCTGGACATTTTTTAGAAGAAAGGTTTGCACAGATTGGTAAATGTAATGTGCAATCTATGGTAAACTTAAAAGTGCTTTTGTAAAAGTTTTAAAGGTTCTATTGAAGTGCAAAAACTTGAAATGCAATTACAGATTTTTCTATAGTACATTTTGGCCATTTTTAATAAATTGAAAAAGTAGAAGTTACTGATTCTACTTAAGAGTCAGATTGTAAATAAGCTTTGTGAAAAAGCAAAAAGTCAATTCAGTTCATTCAGTTTTATTTACTGTCTCATATCTTTCATGTAAAATTCCATATAGTACTCTACTATGTTAATAATGTTTACTAAAAATAAGCCTTATTAGACTTTTCTGCAGAGAGATATTTAAGATTAAATTATATTATTTAGGCAATGATTTATATTAAGTACACATATTATTTAATGTAGGTCTTTTAGTTTTACTTGTTCATATTTTTGGATATGTAATAGGTATCTAAAAATGCTGTAACTAAAATTTGTCCCTACTATATAAATGTCTTTATTATTTTCAACCTTTAAAAATATTGCTATTAGAATATTTGACATTTTATAATGCCCTTAAAAGAAGACAATTTTCCCTAAATTTTTTAGGTGCTGTTTTTTAACCCTAATCTCTTGACCAAGAATGAAACTATTTAAAAATTAAGATGCCAACAGGTAATTTCTTATACATTTATATGTTTTTTTCAATATGTGTCAACAGCAATAGAACAACAACGAAAAATGTATATTAACACAAGGCTGTATTATTCTCTTCCAACATCATTGGAAGAGATGTGAATATGAAATATTTCAAATATGAAATATTTGGTTTTTGGAGACCTTCCTTTATAACATACAACTATTTTATTTAGATTTATATATTTTATTGGTTTTACAACCTGATATATTCTAGCTTATTCTATACCTGAAATCAACTCAAATAATAAGGAAATAGAAGTCAGAATAAAAGTAGATTCAGAAACAGTGATTCAGGTGAGATTAGGTTTCTTTGCTGATAAAATAAACAGCAGGTGTTGAGATATGTCTGATTATAATCTGATTAAAACAAGGACATTAATTTTACCTGTGATAAAGTTACATTCCGCCCTCAGTGGAAAACCATATGTGATGACTCCCATGATGCTGCTGTAATCTAATGTAATGTAATGTAAATATTACTTTTTAGCCAAATTATTCTGGAAAATTTTTATAACCTTGTTGAAAGTTATTTCATTAGAAAGAAGCATAGTATTGTGTAAAAAAGAAAAAAATCTAAAAATTCATTTTGGTTGATTTTACTTTCTTTTTCACCAGTGCTCTGTAGTTCTGATTTCCTCTTTACATTTTTATACTCTTATAGTTATAATGTGATGCTGAAACATGATTTTCTCACTTCTAAAGTAGAACAAAAGTTTTAAAATTTAAAATTCTGATTGTGGAGATATCCGACTCATAGCAATTGTATCTTAGCAAGTATTGATATTTTAGTGGCACAGAAATGCTAGATAATTTTTTAAATTAATATACTAGTTTTAATGTCAAATTGGAGTCCAATGGGAGTAACGCCATTTTCTTCTTCCCATTAAATGATTCTGGGCCATTTCCTAGACAGAAACACTGAGGAACTAACAATGTACAATTTTAAAGCAATATAATTTCCCCTTTAAAGCTGAAAGATAAAATATTCAGCAATTTTCTCTTCTAATCATAAATTACTAGTATAATGACTCAATGAATCCTTCTGTTATTCTGTCTAATTTTTTCTATACAATGTGGCCAGGGATTTTTTATAAAAGATCTTGGGGGTGTGAGGCTGCAAGGAAGGAGAAGTACCAAGGGAGAAAGAGAAGGCAGAGAGAGAAAGGTAAAGGAAGGGTCAAAGATAAGGAAGTTGGGGCTGAAGAAAGAGGAAGGAGAGAAAATAAGCAAGAGAGAAGTAGAGGTTTATTTTCTTAATATTCTGAAAGATTTGGCTGTGTATCAAGCTATGACTTAGGTTTTTAGTTTTTCTTTATAGCTTTAGATATGTCTTTATATTTAGTAGCTATTACCTAAAATCTTGTAAGATTATTTTTGGTTTCTGACATTTAGATTCTCATATAGGAACATTGAAAGTTAATTTTGGAAATAAAAAGTTAATTATCTAAATCTTTTACCAGCCACAGTTTCAGATATTAATATATTTGAGACCTAATAGAAAAAACATGAATCTAAATTCTTGACAGGGGAACTCTAGGTAATACTGCCAAATCTCTGTAGTAAGTGAGAAAGGCCCTGTTTGTTCTAAGATCCTAATCTCTTCCTTTTAATCCAACTAATAAAGATATTCCTTATTTCTGTTATATAGTGTCTAAGGCCATTATAGTTAATAGCCATATTTTTAGGACATAATTTTTCTCTCAGAGACATAGAAGTCCAGGAAGTCTGTCAAATAAGGAATAGGATTAAGTATTTCATTATGAGAAAAAAATTCTTCATCCTGATTTTCAGAATTGCTACTTCAGTTTAAGATAATTCTTCCTATTCCTTGTTGCATTACGAAAACTTTAATTTGCTTTTCTCTGTTTTATATATATATGTGCTTTAGATCACGAAGAGCCCTGTGGTCCCAGTCACAAGTCATTTTGCCTGAATGGGGGGATTTGTTATATGATACCTACTGTTCCCAGCCCATTTTGTAGGTGAGTGAAATGGACTTGGGGGAGATGTTAACTTTATTTTTTATTGTCTACTAACTTCTTTGAGAAGTGATAAAGAGTAAACAAAAAATGTAAGATGAAAAGGTGTGAGACATTCTTCATATTTATGTAGGGTAAAATTATCCTTTTAAAACAAAACAGAATAGCACATAAAAATCTCACTAGTCAAGGTGTTTGTTCTGAAAATCAGTAATGTTAGTTTCTAGCCTAGGTATATTTTTAAAAAATAATTTATTTTACTGAACTCTCTGATTTTAGCAATTTAAGGAAGGCAGTCTATGCTTAATATTGGCAAAACGGCTAGGGAATTCACTAATCCAAAAAACCCGATATGAGCTACTTTATTTTGAGTTTATAAAACATAAACACATGATAACTGAGTTGGTACCAAAACTTACACTTTATATATTAAAAAGCAAAAGAAGAGTTAAGTTTTTCTGATGGTGCTAGCAAAAAAAACCACGAAGGGTGTCTTAGCCACTATTGTTTAAAAATAATATAACTCACTGTGAGTGTACAGTGACCAACAAAAAACTTCAAAGTAGTACTTCCGTAGCCAGCTTCCTATGAGTTTGATTGAACAGGATTTAAGTGTATATAATAAACCTCTTTTAGTATATGAGTTAACATCACAGTACTGCCGTATACTGTGACATTAACACCTAAGATCTCAAGGTATTTTGTAATGCATGTGAATTACTCTTTTTTTGTTCTTTAACTGAAATGAGAAGTATAGAATCTAGATTTAAGATCTTACTGCATAAAAACAATAGAAAAGTAAAATTCATAGGAAAAGTTAAAGTTATCGGGTTGTAGTATGGAGGAGAGGAGGCAGAGAGAAATAACCTCATAATTATCTCAAGAACCTTTTAGGGCTTTTCATATGGGGAATAGTGCCCCCAGGTATTTTTCTTCTCTAGTGAATATGAAAAGGGAAGGGGATGGAGGAACAAATTAACAATTACTTAACACTTGTGATGTGCCTCAGTAGTATCCTTTTTTGGTTTTTTGATCTATTTACTGGAATATAATTTATGTATAATAAACTGCATTCATTTAAAGTGCACATGAATTAATTTTGATAAATGTTTGTAGCTGTGAAATCACCACGACCATCACATCTAGATACAGAACATTTCCATAGATAGTCCCCTCAAATTTTGTTGCTGCCCCACTCAACACTTCATTCTGGCAAACACCATAGAGAAAGGAGGCAAGGAAGACCTTAGAAAATAGTTAAAAAAAAAGAAAGAAAAGACAAGAAAAAAAAGGAGATAATGAGAAATTAGGTGACATGCCAAAAGTCATATAGCTGGGAAGAAGAAAGAAGTGGCCTTTGAATAAAACTCGCAAGTTTCACTTAACTTTATAACATATTCATTCTGAATTCTTTCTAAGGTGATATGGCATATAGCATGTATAAAATAAAACAAAAATGCATATCAGAAGAAGTACATTTAATAATTAAAAAATACTAAAATTTTGTGTCCTGATTTTGATGATGGCTACATGGGTGTAAAGACTATCCTTGCTCCACTGAATTGCCTTTGCTGCTTTGTCAAAAATCAGTTGATCGTATGTGTACAGGTCTGTTTCTGGACTATTCTTTTCCGTTGATCTATGGTCCCTGTCTTTTCACCAATACCAGTCTTGAAAAACATAGCTTTATAATGAGCAATATCAAGTAGCATGATTCGTTAACTTTGTTCTTCAGCTCAGTGATCTTTAGCCTTATTTTCTAATAGGCAGTATTTAATGTTAAAAATTTTCAAATACATTTCTGTTTTGTCCTGCATTGTACAGTTTGTTTTCAGTTTTAGGTTTAAACATTTTTTCATTATGATTTCTTCTGTAATCTATAGGGTGTTTTCCTATCCTTTTGTATTTATATCTGATTTAATGGCATTGTAGGCAGCATACTTGGTCCATCAAGCTGTGAACTTAATATCTATCTGTGTACTAAGCATCTGTTATATCTCATTGAATAACTTGAAAGAAAGAACTAAGAATGCTGGAATTTGGAGATTCATTAAAATGGAAAGAAACCTAGGTTGTCATCCTGCCTTTGTACCTTGGATAGACGCATTTTTAGTGTATTTTCAAAAGTTACCAATGATAGAGAATGGCCAAGTTTTTTTGGCAGCCCACACCAGGTGTAAAAATGTATATAGTTTCTTCCTAATTTCAGAATGTAAGAGTAGTAATTAGGGAGTAGTTGAAACCATGCCCTATGGATTCATGATGGATAGAGAATGAAGCAAGGTCACCACATTGCACAACAGCAGGAGGTTCTGTGGCTTGACACCCTCTTTGGAATGTGAATGTTGTATTCTGGAGTTGCTAAACACCCTGGAAGGAAGTGAAGTAGGGGAGCAGGGTAGGGAACAAAAGGGCGACTGAGAGAAAAGGAAAAAAATATAGTGATTGAGGGTTCAGTGACATTGAATGGCAGATATATTTTAAATCGTATTTTATAAAAATAACTGCTTTCCGGCGGGGCGTCCTGGCTCAAGCCTGTAATCCCAACACTTTGGGAGGTTGAGGCGGATGGACCACAAGGTCAAGAGATTGAGACCATCTGGCCAACGTGGTGAAACCCAGTCTCTACTAAAAATACAAAAATTAGCCAGGCGTGGTGGTGTGCACCTGTAGTCCCAGCTGCTTGGAAGGCTGAGACAGGAGAATCGCTTGAACCCAGGAGGCAGAGGTTGCAGTGAGCTCAGATTGCACCACTGCCCTCTAGCACTCTAGCCTGGCAACAGAGCAAGACTTCGTCTCCAAAGCAAAACAAAACAAAACTAAATTGCTTCCCACTTACCTTAGGACCACATTTCTAATGTAGTCGTATAGGCTGTAATAGCAATAGCTAAGGGTGAGGAACTCATTTTCCAATCAACTTCATACTGTTTTCTGCATTTCCTGTTTCTATTACTGACATCTCAACCGTCTTGTCACTGAGAAAGCCCAGACTTATCTTTGACTCTGTCATTGCCCTGCTATCCAGCTGTCAAATCATATTTCTACCTTTGCTGTATCTTTCATCACTCTAGTCCTTTCTGTTCCTACTATCATTATACTAGCTCAGAGTTTCTTAACTCCTTGTTTGGTCTATAGAAATAGTCCCTCACCAATTTTCCTGGAACCTAATTCTCATCATTTCTCCAGTTAAAACAAACAAAAAAAAACCCTTCAGCGACAGCACCCACACCTATCCATCTACCACTCATGAAATAATATCTCACTTTTTAACCTAGTTCTTTCAGCCTTCTCCCATTTGGCCCTCAAACTACCTTTGTGGTCTTTTATGCCTTGGTCTGTGTTCTAACTAGAACCATTCACTGTTTACGTTAGATATACTTGGTGTTATGTTGCCTGTCAACCCCTCCTTTTTGTCCTCCCCCTCAGTCTACACGAAAATAAAAATGACAAGGCTGAAGACCTTTATGATGATCTAATTCCACTTAATGAATAGTAAGAGGTATATTTTCTCTTCCTTACAATTTTCTTTTCTCTTTCTTTCTTTTTTTGTTTTTTTTTTCTTAAGGACGAGGTGTCGCTGGCTGGAGTGCAGTGACACAGTCTCGGCTCACTGCAAACTCCACCTCCCAGGTTCAAGTGATTCTCCTGCCTCAGCCTTCTGACTAGCTGGGATTACAGGTGTGTGCCACCATGCCCATCTAAATTTTGTGTTTTTAGTAGAGGTGGGGTTTCACCATGTTGGCTAGGCTGGTCTTGAACTCCTGACTTTAGGTGATCTGCCCACCTCAGCCTCCCAAAGTGCTAGGATTATAGGCGTGAACCACTCTGGCCAGCAATGCTCCCCCTCTTTTTTTTTTTTTTTTTTTAAGAGACAGGGTCTTGCTCTGTTGCCCAGGCTGGAGTGCAGTGGCTTGATCATAGTTCACTGCTACCTCAAACTCCTGCGCTCAAGTGATCCTCCTGCCTCAGCCTCCCAAGGAGCTGGGACTGCAGGCACATATCACTGCACTTGACAATTTATTTTTTGTAGAGGATGGGGTTTTGCTATGTTGACTAGGTTGGTCTCACACTCCTGGCCTCAAATCCTGAACTGAAGTGATCCTCCACCTCAGCTTCTCAAGGTGCTCGGATTGCAGGAATGAACCACTTTATCCAGCCCCCTTATGAGCTTCTTAATAACATTTTCTTTTCTCTAACTTATTTTATTATAAGAATACAGTATATAATACATATAACATATAAAATATGTGTTAATCAACTGTTTATGTTATTGCTAAGGCTTCCAGTCAACAGGAAGCTATTAGTAGTTAAGTTTTGAGGGAGTCAGAAGTTATATGTGGATTTTTGACTACATGGAGGTTGGTGCCCCTAACCCCTGCATTGTTCAAAAGTCAACTATATTTATGCCTTTAGGTATAAAATGTCTCTAGTCAGCATATAGTTGCATATGTGTTTTTTGTTCATTTTGCTAATCTCTGTCTTTTATTAGATAATCTATTTATGTTTAAAGTAATTATTAATGAGAAAGGACTTAAGTAATTTTTCTATTTGTTTTCTACATGTCTTATCACTTTTTTGTTTCTCATTTTCTGTATCACTGTGTTTTGTGTTTAATTAATTTTTTGCAGTAAAATTTTGGTTTGTTTGTTTGAGATTGAGTTTCACTCTTAGTCCCGAGGCTGGAGTGCAATGGCACGACCTTGGCTCACTGCAACCTCCACTTCCTGGGTTCAAGCAATTCTCCTGCCTCAGCCTCCCAAGTAGCTGGGATTACAGGCATGCCCCACCATGCCTGGCTAATTTTGTGTTTTTAGTAGAGATGAGGTTTCTCCATGTTGGTCAGGCTGGTCTCAAACTCCCAACCTCAGGTGATTCGCCTGCCTCGGCTTCCCAAAGTTTTAGGATCACAGGCGTGAGCCACCATGCCCAGCCTATAGCAAAGTGTTTAAATTATTTTCTCATTTCCTTTTGTGTATATTCTATAGCTATTTTCTTTGTGTTTACGATGGTGATTACATTTAAACTTTTAAAGTTATAACACTAATTTGAATTTATACCAACTTAACTTTAATCACGTATAATAACTCAGCATATATTATAGCTCTGTCCCCACTTCTTTCATTTATTGTCACAAAATAATATTTTTATATGTTGTGTGCCACAAAACATCAATTAAGAATTCTTCTCAATACACTAATGTCTTAAATTATGTAGAAGATAAAAATGGGGAGTTACAAAGTATTTTTACAATAATACTAGCTTTTAAATTTTTTCATGTATTTATCTTTATGGATATCTTTAATTCACTGTGTAGGCTACCTGAGCTTTTCTTGCACAGCAGGCCAAGTGACAAAATTCATTATTGTCAGCTTTTATCTGGGAATGCCTTAAAAACTCTTAGTTTTGAAGGGTTATTTGTTGGATATAGGATTCTTGGTTCCAGTTGTTCTGTTTGTTTCTTTAGCCATTTGAGTTTATCGGCCTATTATCTTCTGGCTTGCATAGTTTTAATCAGAGAAATATTTTGGTAATCTCATTGAGGATTCCTTCTATGTGAGGAGTCACCTCTCTTGCTGCTTTCAGGATTCTCTCTTTGGATTTTAAAAGTTTGATTATAGCGTGTTTCATTATGGGTCTCTTTGAGTTTATCTTACTTGGAATTCATTAACCTTTTTGGATATTTATAGTAATGTCTTTCATCAAATTTGGGAAGTTTTAAACACTTATTTCTTTAAATATTCTTTCTATCCCTTTCTTTTTTCTTTTTCTGGAACTCTCATGATAGGCATGTTGGTCCATTTGATGATGTCCCACAGGACTCTTAGTCTCTGTTCACTTTTCTTCAGTCGTTTTTCTGTTACACAGACTAAACAATTGTCATTGCCTTATGTTCATCTATTTTAACACAATGTTTGAAAATTATAAATTTCCCTCTGAGAATTAATTTAGTTGCAGCTCACAATTTTTGATGTGTCATATTTTCATTTTGTTTAATTGAAATGTTTACTAACATCCTTTGAGACTTTTCTTTGATCTGTTAATTCTATGAAAGTATATTGCTCAATTTTCAGCATTTGTGGATTTTCCCGTTATATTTTATTGTTGATTTCAAGTTTAATTCTGTTATAGTCAAATAATATACTCTTTACAATTTTGTTCCTTTGAAATTTATTGAGACTTACTTTATGGCCCTTCATGTAATCTATTTTGGATAATGTTCCATGCACATTTGAAAGGGAGCAATTGATTAGTGTAACAGTCTATAAATTTCAATTAAGTCACACTGGTAAATAATGCTGTCCAAACATTCTCTTTCCAGACTGATATTTTGCCTGATTATTCTATTACTTACTGAGATATGTATGTTAACATCTTCAAGTATGTTGGTAGATTGCCTGCTTCTCCTTTTGCCAGTTTTGCTTTATATATTTTAAAGCTATGTTAATTATTACATGTACATGAGTTTAGACTCTGATGCGTTCTTATTTAATGACCCTTTTATCATTACACAACGTTCTGCTTTATCTTTAGTATTACTTCTTGCTGTAATGTCTACCTCTTTGCTGTTAATACAGCTTTCTACTTGTTGGTGTTTACATAGTGTATCTGTTTCTATCCTCTTACTTTTAACCTATCTGTATCTTTATGTTTAAAGAGTGTGTTTAATAAACATTATATATACAGGTTTTTAAAAAATTCAATCTGATAGTCTCTTTTAATTGTACGATTTAGTCCATTTGCATTTAATAAACTTACTGATGTGGTTAGGTTTAAGTCGACCATCTCGCTGCTATTTTCTCATTGTCCCATTAGCTTGTTAAAGCATTTCGTCTTCCCTCCTATTTTTTGGCTAATTAAGTATTTTCAAAGTTCCCACTTTATTTTCTTCATTGTCTCTTGAGTTATACCTTTCTATATTACTCGTTGACTAATTATCCTAGATATTACAATATACATTTTTAATTTATTACAGTCTACCCTCAATTAGTACTTTTGCTGAACAATGCAAGTATCTTCTAACAGTTTAAATCCATAATCACTTTTTTCCCTTTGTACTATTGTTATGCTGTCAGATACGTTTAGTGATTAGTCCATTTGCATTTCACACAATTTTTGAAATAGGTGCTTTTAACTTTATTCTCTTCTTGTCTTCTGTTTATCCTATCTCTTCTTTGCTCCTTTTTTTTCCTATGGGAGATTTCACTTATCCTTTCTGGCCTAACCCAGCTTTGGACTGAGTGGCTGAGTCTTTGTTCTCTCCACTCTGAAGGTTAGGCACTTGGAGCTTTCAAGCTAAGCTTTGTAGCCGCTTGTTTCATACAAGTTCAAAATCTGACAAAAATCTGGCTGGGAGGAAGATACCCGTTATGTATTTGTTGTAGGCCTCAACTACAACAAGTTTAAAATACATAATATGTTCACATTTTTCAAAGATCAAAACCAAAAGATATGTATTTCTCTCATTTCCATCTCTGTTAACATTTTTCCTCCGGGTGTACTATAAGACCTTATCTAAACTGCCAGTGCTTCTTTTTACAAATTCAAGGAAATACAAATGCGTGTTTTAACCTCCCGTTCTTAGTAGAATGGTTCTTAATATATAATAGTCATTCAATAAGTATTTGTCAAATGAAGCAAAGAAGAAACATTATATTCTTGTGTGGTCCCATATGGTAGCCAGGAGCCATGTGTGGCTACTGAGCACTTGAAATGTGGCTAGTGTGATTGAGAACGTAATGGAGATGTGCAGTGAGCATCAAATAATCCTTAAATTTTGAAGACTTAGTATGAAAAAAATAACGTAAACTATCTCAATAACTTTTATATTGATTACATGTTGAAATGATAATATTTTTGATATATTAAAGCAAAAATATGTTACTAAAAATAATTTCACCCTTTTTTGGTTTTTTTTTTTAATGTGGGTACAAAAATTTGGGTCAGGCATGGTGGCTCACACCTGTAGTCCCAGCACATTGGGAGGCCAAGGCAGAAGGACTACTTGAGGCCAGGAGTTTTGAGACCAGCCTGGACAACATACTGAGACCTCTTCTTTACCAAACAGAACAAAACAAAAAAAATATGGTGATGTGTGCCAATAGTCCCAGCTACTTAGGAGGCCAAGATGGTAGGATCGCTTGAGCCCAGGAGTTCAGTGCTGCAGTGAACATGATCATGTGACTATACTCCAGCCTGGGCAATAGAGTGGAAACCCTGTCTCTAAAAAGATAAAAATAAAAATAATTAAGAAAAAATTTTAAACTAGATACTTTATTTCTTTTGGGTAGTGTTGCTATATATACTATTCTGTGTTTCTCTTTTCTCAAAAACATATCCTGGATATCTGCTTATTTTAATACATGGCTTCTCAATTATTTTTTACAACCAGAAGGTATTCTGTTTGTCTGAATGTACCATTGTTTATTTAACCAAACCTCTATTGATTAATATGGTACATACAATGCAGCAGTATACACAGTGTCTGCCATCATGCCCAGCTAATTTTTTTACCTTGCACGTAAATCTGCGCATGTATGAAATTATATAATCATGTATCGGCAAAATAAAGTCCTGGAAGTGAGATTGCTGGGTTAAACAGAAATGCATTTGTGACTTGAATATATGTTGCCAAATTGCTGTCCATAGAGACTATACTAGTTTGACTTCCCACCAATATATTTGGGTACCTGATTGTCTATAACCTTGCAACAGAATTGTCAAACTTCTGGAGTTTTTCAAATCTGATAGATAAGAACATAGTATCTCAGCATTCTTTTAATTTTTATTTTCCTAGTTATGAGGAAAGCTGGGCATTGTTCAGTTGTTTAAATACTAATTAAAATCTTTTTGATAAAGTATTTGTTTACATATTGCTTTTGTATCAGGAAGATTAGCCTTTTTTATAGATAATTATTTATAGCTTATTTTTCCTTTTGCCTAGCTTATGGTGTTTAGTTTTCCATGCAGTTGTGTTTTGGTTTTGCTGCAGTCAAATTTACCTATTTTTTTTTTAAAGCTCTTCAAGTTTGAGTCATACTTTTAAAAAAGACTTTCCAGCCAGGTGCAGTGAGTCGCGCCTGTAATTGCAGCACTTTGGGAGGCTGAGGCAGGTGGATCATCTGGGGTCAGGAGTTCGAGGCCAGCCTGGATAACATGGTGAAACCCGTGTCTACTGAAAATACAAAAATTAGCCAGGCATGGTGGTGAGCACCTGTAATCCCAGCTACTCAGGAGACTGAAGTGGGAGATTCTCTTGAACCTGGGAGCCGGAGGTGGCAGTGAGCCAAGACCATGCCACTGCACTCCAGCCTGGGTCAAGAGAGCAAGACTACATGACTCCATCTCAAAAAAAAAAAAAAAAAAAAAAAAGTCTTTCCAACTCTAGCATCATAAGGAGTTTTTTCACATTTCAAGTACTTCAAAAAAAAAAAATGACATCTTTGCAATTTTTTTTCTTTTCCTTCTTTCTTTTTTTTTTCAGACAAGGTCTTGGTCTCTCACCCAGGATGGAGTGCAGTGGTGCAATCATGGCTCACTGCAGCCTTGATCCTGTGCTCAAGCGATCCTCTGGTCTCAGCCTCCTGAATAGCTGGGACTATAGATGTGTGGTATCATGCCCAGCTAATTTTTTTTATTTTTAGTAGAGACAGTCTTGTTCTGTTACCCAGGGTGGTCTTGAACTTCTGGTCTCAAGTGATTCTCCCATCTCAGCCTCCCAAAGTGCTGAGATTATAGGCATGAGCCACTGTACCCAGTCTCTGTTTGGATGATGTATATGGTTTAAGATATAGATCCAAATTTATCTTCTTTAATATGGTTACTGTCTTAGTCTGTTTCTGCTGCTGTAACAAAATACTTGAGACTGGATAATTTATAGACAATAGAAATTTATTTCTCACAGTTCTGAAGGCTTGGACATCAAAGATGAAGACACTAGCTTTTGGTGTCTGATGAGGGCCTTCTTGTTGCAAGTTCACATAGCAGAAGGGGCAATTGCTGTGTTCTCACGTGGCAGAGGGCAGAAGAGCAAAAAGGGACAAACACTGTGTCCTCACATGGCAGAAGAGTAGAAGAGCATTCAAAAAGCCTAAGCTAGTATGCTTTAGCCTTTTTATAGGGAACTAGTCCATTCATGAGGGTGAGGAAGGCCCCAACTCCTTATACCAGCACAATGAGGATTATGTTTCAACATGAATTTTTGGAGGGGATACATAGCACCCATCCAGTCTTCCCAGTATTATCAGTTTATACATCATAATTCCCATGATAATGTCAGTCCTATGAGGGCAGAAATTTTCATCTGTATGTTTACTGTTAGAATAGCACTTGAAACATAGTAGATACTCAATAAATATTTATTAAATGAATTAATTCCCCTACTGATTTGAGATGCCAACTTTGTTATATGTGAGATTCTGTATTATTTATTTATTTATTGAGAAGGAGTCTTGCCCTGTCCCCCAGGCTGGAATGCAGTGACGTGATCTTGGCTCACTGCAACGTCTACCTCCTAGGTTCAAGCAATTCTCTGCCTCAGCCTCCCCAGTAGCTGGGACTACAGGTACCCACCATCATGCCCGGCTAATTTTTGTATTTTTAATAGAGACAAGGTTTCACCATCTTGGCCAGCCAGTCTTGAACTCCTGACCTCGTGATCCACCCGCCTCAGCTTCCCAAAGTGCTAGGATTATAGGCGTGAGCCACTGTGCCTAGCCAAAATTCTATATGTATGTATTCTTACTGGAATTCTTTTTTCTTTTGGTCTGTCCATTTATTATGCAGTAGCAATCTCTTCTAATTGTTGAACCTTTTTAGTGAGTTTAATATATGGTAAGTCTAGTTTTTGCATCCCTCCCCTTGTACCGTGGCTGTCCTTGCTTTTTAATTTGTTTGTATGAACTTTAGAATCAGTTCAGAAGAACAAATATGAATTGTAATAATTATATTAAATTGATAAATTTCCTTTAGGAAAATTTATTTGTTTATGATGCTGAGTCTTCTTATCCAGGATTGATATGTCTTCCATTAGTTCAAATCCTTTTCTGTACTTCAAGAGTGTTTTTAACATTATATATGTTTTGTACATTTCTGAATTTTTTCCCATAGATTTCATTTTTTGTTACTGGGGTAAATCAGTTTCCATACATAAATTTAATAAATACGTTATTTCTATGCTTAAAATCCTTCAGTGACTCCGTCTCACTCAGATAAAAGCCAGTGGCCTATAAAATCTTAATGATATGGCCCCTATTATTGTTCTCACCTCATATCCTGTTACTATCCAATTTCTCAATCTACTGCAGCCAAATTAGTATCTTGGCTATTCCCTGATGCCAGGAAAGTTCTTGACTTAAGGTGTTGCCCTGGCCTTTCTGTCCTGTGTTGAATGCTTTCTCCCCCAATATCCTCATGGCAGACTCCCTCTCATCCTTTTAGTCTTTACTATTAACCTTTCAATGATGCCTCCCAGACCACTTTTTAAAAAGTAAAACCCATTCTTCTCCTGTTCCCTCTTTCTTCCTCTCTTACCATCTGCCAACATACTATATAATTTACTTTACATGCTGTCTCTCCAAGCTAGAATGTAAGTCCCACAGAGTTCCCTGATATTTTCTGTACATCTAGAACAGAAAGAAATTTTTATGTTGTTTTGTTCCCTGATATTTTCTGTGCATCTAGAACAGGCATAGAGTAGGTTTTCAATAATTATCTGTTGAGTGAATAAATGCCCCACTA
This sequence comes from Plecturocebus donacophilus, assembly GCA_004027715.1. Lineage (NCBI taxonomy): Eukaryota > Metazoa > Chordata > Mammalia > Primates > Pitheciidae > Plecturocebus > Plecturocebus donacophilus. The sequence goes on along the minus strand of PVKP010003642.1, from coordinate 72,916 downwards.
CTTTGTTGACTTCTTTTATAGTATGTAATAATTTTTCTGTTAATTCTCATAGGTTTCTCGTTGTGTAGGATACAATTTGATAAAGCAGAGTAATCTGAAACCCAAGTCAAGCTTTATATCTTTTATAAAGCTTTTCTGGGTGGAATTAGCCATTCAGCCCTGTGGCAGAGGCTGTTAAGTGTCCAATAACTATTTATGTGGTCCACTGCATTTGCCAGCCTCACTTACAGTTAGACTGGGTCTATGTGATGAGATTCTGGACAGTAGCTTAAAGGGAAAGGCATGCAAGCCTGTCACAAGTCTAGCCCTGAAAAACCAACTCCTGAAAAACTCCATCTCTCATTTCTCCTGCCTTAGTGACCTTGAAGGTCATGTTCTCCAGGTATCAGAGCCAAGAAATGGAGAACGGTTGCCCGACTGACATTGGGCATTAGACTGTAATGTGAAAAAGGATTAAACTTTCATTGTATGAAGTCACTAGTATTTGTAAGTTTGCATTCAACGGCAGCTAGTATTAACTTTCTTGACTGTTATATGCTGACACTGTACCCAGACATATTTCTATCTTATATCTCTCTCTACTGCATTTAGTGTTTATATGTCTGTTGCTCTCTAATAGAATCTAAGGCCCTTGGGACTGAAGAATTCTCTTATTTGTCTTTGAATCTTCTACATCTAGTATATATCATATAATTTAATAACTACTCAAATATGTTTCTTGCGTGAATTTTTGAGAAAAACTAAGGTGGAAAAGGATTTGGAAATCTGAGTCACTAAAAAAATAGGGGTGTTTAATACCAGGCAAAGAAGAGTGGGAAGATGATGAGATGAAATTCTATGAAGAGTATCTTTGCAATACAGATTTTTAAATATTAATGGAGTTGAATTAGTAACAAAAAATAAAAATTTTCTCACATTAGAGAAAATTAGATAAATTATTTCATAAAAAGTTATTTGTAATTTTGTACAGAAATGTTACTGAAATGATTTTTGCCTTTATCTAGTTTATTTTTTCTCTCATATTTTTTCTCTCATTAAATTTATAACACATCAGATCTCTAGAAATCTCAAGTTTTTGTTAGTCTACTAGAGTATCAGAGTGGGAAAAGACTTAAATGGGGAGAAGATAATGAAAAAAGCCTTAAAAACACTATTAAAATAATTTTTCTCTCATTTACACCTACCGCATCCTTTTTACAAAGTTTCTCAACCAATATGTGTTAAAGAAAATTCCAAATATAGAGCTAATTCTGTCCATCAAGTAGCGATGTGTAATACTGATATTTATAGATCTTTATAATTCACATAATACATTTCACTGGAAGCATTCAGTTTGATCTATAATTAATTTATTTTCACATTCTGACACAACCATTTCAGCTGATTCCTACCAAGACTATAAACAGATGTAGTAATAATAAATATATTGGGATCTAGTAATATTATGTAGATGAATGATCTAAGCAAGTCACTAGTTTCTGTAAAAAATAAATGGTTATAAATAGGAATTTGGTACTTTTTCCAATTTTGTGACCAAATCTCTTCTTTGCTACTTTAAGAGATTTTATGTCAGGAACTATTATCTAGTTTTCTGATATTCCAAAAGTGTGTTCTTTTGTACCTCTTTATTTCATTGTCTTTTATAGCTAAACATACATGCTCTGTTAAAAAAACAAAGCTCATTTGTTTAATAATGTGAATAATTGATCTTCAAACCCTTGTAGTTAAAAGATTTGTACTACTCAATGAAGTTAGTATATTTAGGGAATAAATAGCCCCATGGACTACTGTGTGACCATGGTATTATCACAATCTGAGGTCTCCCCTCAGCGTGCATTGTTAAGAATTTAATGAAGTACATTGTGAGGGATCTCATCTCTCACAGCAGATACGTAATGATTAGGCTTACAGAGCTGGTGTCTAAAGTAAGCATTCTTATTTATTTATTTCTTGAGATGTGGCTTCATTATGTTGCCCAGGCTGGATACTTCAATATGTTAATGTGTGATGATATATAACTGACACAGACTTGAGTTGATGTGACCCAGGCATTCCTTTTCTCTGTACACTGACATACATGGGAAGCCAAATTTGTAATCAGAATGTTTTTAATGGGTATAGAGAGAACAAGAAAACAACAAGAATTTATATAATTTGAAAGTGTATCTATAATTAGTCTGATGCATTTATTTCCACAAGAGAAATAATCTGACTTAGAACTGTAATGCATGAAGTCTTCTGGCTACAATTCCTTCTCTACTTAACAGCGCTTAGGTAGGCACTGCCAATGTTTGCCCTGGTGCCTTTCGTTTCTGTGAGTGTCCCTGCAGACCAACTCCTCAGACTGACAGCTCTTTCTTTAGATATGTTAATGCATATTCAGCCAGTCTCTATTAGTTAAAGGAACTTCGATTTATTCTGCTCTGATTTATTGACTTTATAATTCAATTTGCATTATATAATCTTATTTCCTTCAGCTCTAAGTATTAGACATCACGTCAGTTTCCCACTTGTACTTAATACACAATCTCAATATTGTAGAGGTGTGATATAGTTTGGATATGTATCCTCTCCAAATCTCATGTTGAAGTGTGATCCCCAGTGTTGGAGATAGGGCCTGGTGGGAGGTGTTTAGGTCATGAGGGCAGACCCCTCTGGAATGGCTTGGTGCCCCCCTCATGGTAATGAATGAGTCCTTGCTTTATTAGCTCATGTGAAATCTGATTGTTTAAAAGCGTATGTTGTCTCCCTCTTTTCTCTCTTGCTCCCTCTCTTGCCAGGTGATACACTGGCTCCCCTTTACCTTCTGCCATGATTGTATACTTCCTGCAGAAGCATGAGTCAAGATAAACCTCTTTTTTTTTTTTTTTGAGACAGGGTCTCACTCCAGAGTGAGACCACTCCCAGACAGGAGTGAAGCAGTGCAGCAGTCATGGCTCACTGCAGCCTCTACCTCCCTGCTTCAAGCAATCCTCCCACCTCAGCCTCTAGAGTAGCTGGAATTAGAGGCACATGCCACCATGCCCTCTAATTTTTAAATTTATTGTAGAGACAGAATCTTCCTACGTTGTCCAGGTGGTCTTGAACTCCTGGGCTCAAGCAATCCTGCTCCCTTGGCCTCCTAAAGTTCTGGGATTACAGGTACGAGCCACCATGCCTGGCCTCTCTTTTCTTTATAAATTACCCAGCCTCAAATATTCCTTTATAGCAATGCAAACAGACTAAGACAAAGTATATTACAAATATATTGTTGTGTTGCTTATTTTAAGTGTCTTCATCTAGGCCCTGACTTTCAGAAATATGAATCTTGTGGCCAATATATCATTCTTTTACTTCAGTCTTAAAGAAAGCACATAGATTTTTAAATTCTGTTAGACAGTTTCATGCCTGAGCATTATCAATATAAGTTCTGATTAAAACAACTTGCTTTGTGTACAGCTCAGGTAGCTCATATCAAGTACTCATATACCTCCTTTTTACTAATAAAAATAATAAACTCTGTACAAGTACAAACACTATTTGAAGGCACTAGAGAATGACTAAAAGCAGGAAGAAACAGAAAAGTAGTTGACACATAGAAGAAAGAAGTGTCACGGGGTGAGTTTACCATTTTTATGGCTTTTTGCCTGAGGACAGGCCTTAATCGATTCCACACATAGTGGTAAAATGGGATAGAAACGTGCAGGCAGTCATGACAGCTGGAAACGGAATGTCCTGAAGAGAGCCACAGAGTGGGAGCCTGAGTTCTTCATGTGCTTTATATGCCCACATCTCTGGGTGGCCTTGAATCTGTATGCAGAGAGGACTCCAGATAGCCCAGGTAAGGCTAAGAAAAGTGAATAGATGTTTCAACTGTTGCAACAGTAGGGGAGATAGAGTTTAGAGTTTCAGTTAAGCCAAGACCAGTTTTGTCCAGGCGGATCTTGAACTTCTGGCCTCAAGCAATGCTCCTCCCTTGGCCTCTCAAAGTTCTGGGATTACAGGCATAAGCCACCATGCCCAGCCTCTTTTTTTCTTTATAAATTACCCAGCCTCAGATGTCCCTTTATAGTAATGCCAAGGGTTTTACTTATCCTAATAAAACAAAATATTTGTACTCTAAAAAGGAAGGTAACAGAATCTAGAATCTACAACATGTCTCTCATACAGTCTGGGTTAGAATTCAAAATGACTAGACAAATGAGGATAGAAAAATGTGATCCATACTCAAAAGTAAAGAAGATCAGTGGAGTCTGACCTTGAGATGAACCAAATATTGCAATTAGCAGATAATGATTTTAAATCTTAAGAATTTATTCTCAAGGATATAACAGAAAATATGCTTATTATCAATAAGTAAACATGAAACCCCAGCAGAGAAATAGGAAATATGGAAAAATAATTAAATAGAAATTCTAGAACTAAAAAATAACATCTGAAATAAAACAGAATTTCTGAGTAGGCTTAACAGTGGATTAGAAAACAGAAGAAAGAATAGGTGTATTTGAAGATCTGTTGAAAATATCTATATGAAAAACAGATTTTTAAAAAATTATTTATTTGAGCAGGAGTCTCACTCTGTCACCCAGCCAGAGTGTAGTGGCTTGATCTTGGCTCACTGCAACCTCTGCCTCCCAGGTTCAAGTGATTCTCCTGCCTAAGCCTTCCAAGTAGCTAGGACTACAGGCATATACCACCACACCTGGCTAATTTTTGTATTTTTAGTAGAAATGGGGTTTCAACATGCTGGCCAGGCTGTTCTTAAATTCCTGACCTCGTGATCCGCCTGCCTCAGCTTCCCAAAGTGCTAGGATTACAGGTGTGAACCCGAATTTTTTTTTTTTAAACAAAATCCTCAGTGACTTGTCGAACAATGTTAGATGATATTGAAGTACTTGTAATAGGGAACCCAGAAGGAGAAAAGAGAATACAGCAGAAAAAAAAACAATATTGAAAGAAATTATGGCCCCCAATTTTCCAAATTTAGTGAAAGCCAAAGTTTCATATTTAAGCTCAACAAACACCAAACAAACTTAGACATATCATAGTCAAATGGCAGGAGAAAAAAAAGATAAAGAGAAAATCTTGAAAACAGTCAGAGAAAATGACAGATTACATATGGGGAAACAGCAGTATGAATGGCAACTGATTTCTTATCAGGCATTATGGAGACCAAAAGTTAGTGGAAGGAAATATTTAAAGTGATTAAAGGGAATAACTATGAACCCAGAACTTTATGTCTTGCAAAAATATCTTTCAAGGGTGAAGATATTAAAAGTATTACTGATAAAAGTGGGAAAAACGTCCATCAACTCAGGAATGTATAAATAAAATGTATTATATACACACAATGGACTATTTGTCAATAAAAATAAAGTACTGTTATATACTACAACATAGATCACCCATGAAAACATTATGCTCAAAGAAGCCGTTTGCAAAATAACCCCAAATGTGTAATTCTGTTACACATTTTAAATGTATTACACATATTAATTTATATATTAAATGTCCAGAATAGGCAAATTTATAGAGACAGAAAGTGGATTAGTGGTGGGGTTTGGTGTTTCTTTTAGGGGAGATGAAAACATTCTAAAATTAGATTGTGGTGATGGTTATACAACCCTGTGAATATACTAAAAACATTGAATTGTATACCTTAAATGGATAGTTTGTATGGTATATGAATTATATCATTTAAATAATCTCAGTAAGTCTGTTTAAAAATGAAGGCAATATAAAGACACTTTCAGATAAGAAAAAACTAATTACCAGCAATCCTATACTAGGAAAAATGCAAAAGGAAGGAATCCAGGCTGAGGGGAAATAATACCAAGTGGAAACTTGAGCCTACAGAAAGGAATGAAGAACTCTGGAAATAGTGAAAATTTGTGTAAATATGAAACTGTCTCTTAAATCTCAACTTAAAGTATATATGAATACCTAAACCAAAAATAGTAACATTGTTTTGTGGAGAATATAGACCGTAGATGCAATACACATGACAACCGCGGCATAAAGGGAAGGGAAGCAAAGGGAAGGATACAGTTGTAAGATTTCTGCATTTTATGTGAAGTGATACACTATTAACCCTAAGTAGACTGTGCTGTTCAGAACGTGTACTGTAAACCCTAGAATAACCACTAAAAGTGTGATGCAGCGTTAGCTAAAAGGTTTATATACAATGGGAATGAAATTCTAGAAACAACAGTTAACCAAGAAAAGGAAGAAGAGAGAAACCCAGGTTCAGAAAATAGATGGAACAAAGAGAAACAGTGGAATGGTAGACCAATATACAAACATAATTATTTTACTATGTGTGAATTAACTAAATATGCCAACTAAAGACAGATTGGATATTGAAAGAGTTAAGACAGAGAGGGAGTCACCAGGAAGGCATGCAATAATAAATGTGTATGTACATAATAACAGAGTTTTAGAATTATGAAACATTTGGTGAAGGGAGAAACAGATAAATCCACTAATTGGAGATTTTAACATCCCTCTCTCCATAGTTCATAGACCAATTAGACAAAAAAAAAAAATTCACTGAGGACATAGAATATCTGAAGAACCACTGTCAGCCTCCTCAACCTAATTGATATTGATAGAAAAACCTGTCCTCCAAAACTATACATTTCATTAAATGTACACATTACATTCACTAAGACAGAGATTGTGTTATAAAAAAGTTTCAATAAATTTTATGATTGAAAATTTATAGGACAAAGATCAGCAAACGGTAACCCATGGGCCAAGTCTTGCCCATCACCTGATTTTTGTATGATGTTAGTAATAGTTTTACATTTGTAAATATTTTTTTAAATATTTTGACATAGAAAAATGTATATAAAATTCAAATTTCAGTATTTACAATTAAAATTCTATGGGAACAAAGCCACATTCATTCATTTACATATTGTCAATGCCTCCTTTCACACAACAAAGTTGAGTAGTTGCAAAAGAGACTGTATGGCCTGCAAAGCCTAAAATATTTTCTATTTGGCCTTTTTCTTTTAAGAAAACATTTTTCTGACCCCTGCCATGAAGTTCATTCTCTTATCATGATAAAATTATAGCAGAAATAACTAATAAGATGTCTAGAAAAGCTCCTAATATTTGGAAATTGATACCTTGAAAAGATTATATAAAAATTAATAAACTCATAGCAAGATTAATATATGAAAATTACCAGCAGAGTGTGTTGGCTCATTCCTGTAATCCCAGTGCTTGGGGAAGCTGAGGTAGGAGGAACAATTTAAGGCCAGGAGTTGCAGACCAGCCTGGGCAACCCTGTCTGTACAAAAAAATTTAAACAATTAGCCAGACATGGTGGTGCATACCCATAGTCCTAGCTACTCAAGATGCTGACGTGGGAGGATCACTTGATCCCAGAAGTGAGAGGGTACAGTAGGCTATGATTGTGCCACTGCAACTCCAGGCTGGAAGATAGAGCAAGACCTTGTCTCAAAAAAAAAAAAAAGAAAGAAAATTACCGTCATCAGTAATGAAAGAGTACAGATGATCCTGCAGATATCAGTATCAAAAGGATTATAATAGAGGCTTCTGCTTCCTCCCTTGATGAAGTAATTGGACCAGACTTGCTCTCCTGTTTAAAATGTCTATAAAAATTGGGAAAATACATGAAACACCCCTTTTTCAGACATTTGACAACAGGCGGTGCAGGACAGTGATCGCTGAGAGAAGGAGAACAAGAGTGGAGATTCTTCCAGTCTTCCCAGCTCTCTTCCTGGAGTTACATTCCAGACCGTGGTGCAGAGAGATGGGTATACCAAGCAGAGCATTCTGGCATTGCTGAGCTAAGGAGAAAAAGATCAGAGGTCAGGGAGAATGAAGTGGCTAAAATTTGTGAATGGACTACCAGAGAGGAGGAAGCTGTATAAAACAAAGAGTTCCAGAAATCTGCATAGAGATCCCTTTTGATTATCTTGCAAAATGCTACATTAGACATGAGTAGTGTCAAACTTCACAGTGCTGTGCAAAGAACTGCTGGGAAGCTTGAAGCTGAACAACCCCAGAGCTCAGGAGGGCTGGGATGTGTTTACATTCTGACCAGCTAGAGTGAAGTGTCCTTGGTAAACACCCAGGGTATTCACTTGAGATCCAAAAAGAGTCACTCTTCAGGATTATACCGAAAGTTGGCCTAACTGCTACTCCAGTTGTATCCTGTCAAAGCTTAAAACCAAGCCTCAACAGAATCAATCTGATTTACAAGTAATTTTGTCTCCCAAAGAAAAGTTAAATACTCTTTAAACAAAGACAACAAAGTGTAGCACTCAAAAACATAAGATTCACAATGTACAGCAAGCAATACAAAATTACTGGATACCCAAAGAAGCAGGAAAATGTGATTAGGAGATAACAGTCAATCAGTGGAAACAGACCTAGGAATGTCAGCAATGATGGAATTAGCAAACGAGATTTAAAGCAGTTACTATAAATATGTTAAGAATTTAAAGGAAAACCTGAATGAAATGAAGAGATTTCTAGAAGCTGAAAAATGAAATATCTGAAATGAAAAGTTCAGTGGATGGGCTTAAATTAGATACTGCAGAATAAAATATTAATAAAGACATAGCAATAAAAACTTTCCAAAATAAAATAGAGATTTACCTGGCCTGAAATTTTTTATATAATAAGGGTGTTAATCATGGACACAGGGAGGGGAGCATGACACACTGTGGTCTGTTGAGGGGGACTAGAGGAGAGACAATGGTGGGTAGGGAGGTTGGGGAGGGATAACCTGGGTAGAAATGTAAGATATAGGTGACAGGGGGATGGAGGCAGCAAACCACGTTGCCATGTATGTACCTATGCAACAATCCTGCATGTTCTGCACATGTACCCCAGAACCTAAAGTGCAATAAATATATTTTTAAAAAGTAAGTGTGTTATTAAAAGATGTATTATCTTTTTGATTGAGATATGAGTAGCAAACATTCTCTTCTGGTTTGTCAATTGTCTTGTGATAATTAAGTTTTATTTTCTATTTTTACATACTTAATTTTATCAGTCTTTTATGGATTTTGGATGTTGACTTATAATTTGATTTTTCATATTCAAGATGTGGAGAATAGAGTTGACACAGCAGGCCTTAGACTGCTATCCTTAGAAGGACCTCCTTTGTGAGGCTGGCCCCTGCTGATGTTTAGAAACATATCTGGCATACAGTTCCCTATACTTAAATGAAACTTTTCCTAAATGATAAGGATGTCTCTGCATGCCTAAACTGTATAAGCATTGTGATTTATGCTGAATACCTGGTTTTCTTTTGGGAGTCTGGAAGTTTGGTATGTGCAAGGCAGGAGATACATATAGAACAGTTACCATGAAAAATCTTGGGCATGGAATCTCTCATCAGCTTCCCTAGTAGACACTTCACTTGTGTCATCACAATTCATTACTAGAGGAATTAGGCGTGTTCTATGTGATTCCACTCAGAGGGGACTCTTGGAAGCTTGTGCCTCATTTCCTTCAGACATCACCCCATGTATCTTTTCCCTTTGTAGTTTTTGCTTTGTATCTTTTTGCTGTAATAAATCATTATTGTGGGTACAACTATGTGTTGAGTCCATTGAGTCTTCCCGGGGGTTATAATGGAATTTACCCTTTTTTTTTTTTTCCTTTTTGTTTAATAAAGACTTTTTTGGCCTGGTGCAGTGGCTCATGCCTGTAATCCCAGCACTTTGGGAGGCTGAGGTGGCTGGATCACCTGAGGTCAGGAGTTAGAGACCAGCCTGGCCAACATGGTGAAACCCCGTCTCTACTAAAAATACAGTCCTAGCTACTTGGGAGGCTGAGGCACAAGAATCACTTGACCCTTGGAGGTGGAAGTTACAGTGAGCTGAGATCACACCGTCGCACTCCAGCCTGGGTGACAGAGTGAGACTCTGCCTCAAAAAAAAACAAAAACAAAAACAAAGAGCCCTTTATAAGGGCTGTTTTATGTTCACAGCAAAATTGAGAGGAAGGTACAGAGATTTCCCATATACCTGCTGTCCTGACACATGCAAGGCCTCCCCATTATCAACACCCATGACCAGAATTGTACGTTTGTTACCATTGAGGAACCTGCATCAACACAGCTTAATCACCAAAGTCCATAGTTCAGGCTTCACCCATGGTGTTGTACATTCTATGGGTTTGTACAAATGTAATGACATGCGTCCACCATTATACTATCAGAGTATTTTCTCTGTCCTAAAAATCCTCTGTGCTCTGCCTCTTCATCCTTCCCCTGCCCTGTATTTTGTTCAGAAACTTTGATCAGTTTTGTTTTTAGATATTGGGGAAACAATTATATTCATAAATTAACTTAGGATTTATATGTTTATAAGGTTGAATCTACTTCATCTAGAAAGTGTTTTAAAGCTTTCCTCATATAGATATTGGTGTAACATTTATATTCTTAAATTAATTTAGAATTCGTATGTTCATAAGGTTGAATCTGTTTAGCCTAGAATATGTTTTAAAATTTCCCTCATATAGGTTCTACATATTTCTTAAATTTATTCTTAGTTATTTCATTTTGTGTATATTGTGACTGGGGCTTTTTCTGCCTATCTTCTAATTATTGTCTGTATGTAAGAAAGGTAGTGATTTCTATATGTTGATTTACCCCTGCTATCTTATTGAGTTATATTACTAATTGTAGGAGTTTTTCATTTGATTCCTTTGTGTTTTCAAAATGTATAATTATATCATCTATAATAGTAATAGTTTTAATTATCTCTTTCTAATGGCTGTGCCTTTGATTTCTGTATCTTGTCTAATTGTGGTTAGGACCTTCAGTATAACATTAAATAATAGTGGTAGCAGTGAGTGTTTTTTACTTTTTATTGTTTTTTAACTTTGGTGGGAATGTCTTTAGTTTTTCCAGGAAATCTGATGCTAATTTCTGGCTGGATAGATGTATTTTATCATGCTAAGGAAGTAATTATATCTCTATTTTATTAAGGGTTTTTTTCAGTTTTCAGATTTCAGTGTTTTTGTTTGTTTCTGTATCTCTGCTGAACCATATCTCTGCTAAGACTTTTTATGCATTGTAAATATGTTTTATTTCATTGAGGACAGTTATATTAGTGGCTTGATTCTTGTCCGTTAGTTCCAATATCTGATTCGTCTTGGGTTTGGACTCAATTTATTTTCTTTTCTCTTGAGAACATTTAATTTTTTTTTTGATTCTTTGTATACTTGGTGATTTTGGGTTGTTTCTAGGTCTATGAATGTTAGATTGTGGATATTCTAAATGCTATTATTTTTCTGATAAGCATGGTTTCCTTTGTTTAGTAAGCAATGCTCTTGGCTGGGCTTCTACTGAAAACACGTTTTCTTATGTAGAAGGTCCAGTCTGTTCAGATGTTTTGCTTTTAGGTGGTCTGTTTTAAATTTGTTCTGAGCCTACCTGGTTCAGGTGTCAGTTACAGCGCTAACTTATGTCCTTACACAAGAGCGTAAGGATACCCTCTTCGGCTCATGCTCGTCCAGGATTCTCCTACTCTTTCAGCATTTGTGGCTTCATAGCCTCTTTCTCCTAGTTTCTCAGATCAGTAAGAGTTCTTCCATGCAAGGCCCCCACAGCTGCTGTACTTACTAGTTGGCTTAACCCCAGGCTAAAAGCTGCAGAAACAGAAATTTACTTGTACTTCCTCCAAACTAGCATGACCTCCCTTCCAGAATCTGTCTTTGTCTGTTCACCCTCCTGGACCTTCAGGTAGTTGCTTTTCATATTGTGTCCAAGTCTTTCTAGTTTTCTGCAGGGAGCTAGAAGTGGTGATCATTCTATAGCATCTTAGTAAGTCATACCTAGAAGTGGACCTCTCACATTCCACTTATTGTTTTAAATCAAGAATGGTCTTTGAATTTTATCAAATGCTTTTTCAGAGTCTAAGGACATGATCCTGTTTTTTCTCTTTAACTATAGCTACATGATGAATTGTATTATTATTCCTGATTTGAACCATTCTTGTATTCCTGGAGTACGGCCCAGTTACTATTCTTTTAATGGTCTGCTGATTCTTACTGTTTATATTTTGTTGAGGATTTTTGTGTTGATATTCATGAGACTAACCTATAGTTTTCTTATTTGCATAATCTTTGTTAGGCTTTGAGATCAATAATATCCTTATTTCATTGAAGGAGTTTGAATATTTTTCTCCTTTGTCTAGGTTTAGCATTAGAATTATCTAATGTTTAAAGTCTGGTAGAATCCTCTATGAAGCTATCTGGATCTAGGTTTTCTTAACAATAGTTCCTAAATTTGTCTTATGGAGAATGATCTATTTGAATTTTCTTCTCTGTAAATCAGTCTGTATTAGATTTTCTGTTTCTTTGGGGATGATTTTTTTTATAAATTATATATATATATATATATATATATATTTTTTTTTTTTTTCTTTATTTTTATTTTACTTTAGGTGTATACTATATCCAGCATTTCCCCCATGTTATCCCTCCCCACCCTCCCCACCCTCCCCACTCCTCCACCTCCCACTGTCCCTCCCCTACCCCCTCAACTGCCCCCAGTGTGTGATGCTCCTCTCCCTGAGTCTCTGTGTTCTCATTGTTCAACACCCACCTATGAGTGAGAACATGTGGTGTTTGGTTTTCTGTTTTTGTGTCAGTTTGCTGAGAATGATGGCTTCCAGATTTGTACAGGTCCCTACATAGGACACAAACTCATCGTTTTTTATGGCTGTGTAGTATTCCATGGTGTATATGTACCACATTTTCTTTGCCCAGTCTATCATTGATAGGCATTTGGGTTGGTTCCAGGTATTTTCTATTGTACACAGGGCTGCAATGAACATAAGTGTGCATGTGTCTTCATAGCAGAATGATTTATAGTTCTTTGGGTATATACCCAGTAATAGGATTGCTGGGTCAAATGGAATTTCTATTTCTAGATCCTTGAGAAATCGCCACACTGTCTTCCACAATGGTTGAACTAATTTATATTCCTACCAACTGTGTAGGAGTGTTCCTATTTCTCCACATCCTCTCCAGCATCTGTTGTCTCCAGATTTTTTAATGATTGCCATTCTAACTGGCGTGAGATGGTATCTCAATGTGGTTTTGATTTGCTTTCTCTAATGACCACTGATGATGAGCATTTTTTCATATGTTTGTTGGCCTCATATATGTCTTCTTTTGAAAAGTGTCTGTTCATATCCTTCACCCACTTTTGAATCGGGTTGTTTGTTTTTTTCTTGTATATCTGTTTTAGTTCTTTGTAGATTCTGGATATTAACCCTTTGTCAGATGGGTAGATTGCAAAAATTTTTTCCCATTCTGTCGGTTGTTGGTTCGCTCTAATGATGGTTTCTTTTGCTGTACGGAAGCTCTGAATTTTAATTAGATCCCATTTGCCTATCTTGGCTTTTGTTGCCATTGCTTTTGGTGTTTTAGTCATGAAGTCCTTGCCTATGCCTATGTCCTGGATGTTTTTGCCTACAGTTTCTTCTAGTGTTTTTATGGTGTTAGGTTTTATATTTAAATCTTTAATCCATCTGGAGTTAATTTTATTGTAAGGTGACAGGAAGGGGTCCAGTTTCTGCTTTCTGCACATTGCTAGCCAGTTTTGCCAACATCATTTATTAAACATGGAGTCCTTTCCCCATTGCTTGTTTTCGTCAGGTTTGTCAAAGATCAGATGGTTGTAGATGTATGGTGTTGTTTCTGGGGCCTCTGTTCTGTTCCATTGGTCTATGTCTCTGTTTTGGTACCAGTACCATGCTGTTTTGATTACTGTAGCCTTGTAGTATAGCTTGAAGTCCAGCAGTGTGATGCCTCTGGCTTTGTTCTTTTTGCTTAGGATTGTCTTGGCTATGCAGGCTCTCTTGTGATTCCATATGAAGTTTCAAGTGGTTTTTTCCATTTCTGTGAAGAAGATCATTGGTAGCTTGATGGGGATAGCATTGAATCTATAGATTACTTCGGACAGTATGGCCATTTTCACGATATTAATTCTTCCTAACCATGAGCATGGAATGTTTTTCCATCTGTTTGTGTCCTCTCTTATTTCATTGAGCAGTGGTTCGTAGTTCTCCTTGAAGAGGTTCTTCACATCCTTTGTTAGTTGTATTCCTAGGTATTTTATTCTCTTTGTAGCAATTGTGAATGGGAGTTCACTCTTGATTTGGCTCTCTGTTTGTCTGTTATTGGTGTATAGGAATGCTTGTGATTTCTCCACATTGATTTTGTATCCTGAGACTTTGCTGAAGTTGCTTATCAGTTTGAGAAGATTTGGGGCTGAGACGATGGGGTCTTCTAGATATACAATCATGTCATCTGCAAATAGAGACAGTTTGACTTTCTCCTTTCCTATTTGAATACCCTTTATTTCTTTTTCTTGCCTGATTGCTCTGGCTAGAACATATTTTTAAGCAAAATTACCCAATTCATCCAGATTTTCAAATTTATTGGTAAAAATTGAACAAAATAGCTTCTTTTCTGATTTTAAAACATATTATCCATTTCTGTGTTTAAATTTCCTCTGTCATATCTTCACTTATATTTTGTAGTTTGGTTATCTATTTTGCATAAAAAAACCTAAAAATCAGTAGCTTCAAAAACAACCATTTTATTTGCTCATAATCCTATGGAACAGGTATTTGGGCTCACGTAGGCAGTTCCACTCTATGTGGTATTATTTTGGGTCACTCACAGGGCTGCATTTCACCTTTAATAGCAATTTCCTCGTACTTGCACCTGCTACTAACAGTTTCCTTACTGCCACTTAGGCCTCTACCTACTGCTTGGTCCAAAATCCAGTGCCACACATTTTAAAGTTTTTAGTTACACAAACACCTTACTTCTAGGAACCTTATGTCTAGGATTTTCTGTTTCTGTGTAAAATACTACCCTGAAACTCAGTGGCTTAAAATAGCAACCATATTATTATTTACTCAGAATTCTTGGGAATTCAAGCAGGTGTTGCTGGGTTGTTTTTCTCCTCTACATGGTACTGGCAAGGGTTACTCATGAGCTGTGTTCACAGCTGGCTGTTTGGCAGGATCTGAAACATTTAAAGTAGTTGCAGGTTTCTCTCTTTAGAGGATAGTCACACTTCATACATAGAGACCAAAAGGGAGTATTCTAATAGACCAAGGTGGAAACTGTTGATCTGTTAATGCCTAACTTTAAGAATTATGAAGCATCATCTACCACATTCTCCTTGTCAAAGTAAGTCATAGGTCCACTCAGATTCAAAGGAAGGGGAAATAGACCCTAGCACTCAGTGAGAGGAATGACAAAGAATTTGTGGCCATCTGCAATTCACCAAATGTGCTTTCTCTCAAGTTTATTTCATTTCATTTTACTGAGAACCAGCTCTTGGATTTATGTATTTTTGTTTCATTCTCTTTTTCTGTTTCTAACTCATTTATTTCTTCCTTTACTTTATTAATTCCTTCTATTTGCCTTGGAATTGGTTTATCACTCTTTAAAAAATCTCTTTCCTCCCACATTTGCCATTTTTTATTTTTTTCTTACAGGGCTAATAAACATTAATTAGTATTACCTAATAGTAGAAATCAATTTATTAGAACTTAGTAGAGTCTCTGTGGGATGTAGGAGGCAAAGAGTGATCTGGAACATGACACCTTGCCTGAATATCTCTGCACTAGGGTGTCCTAAGTACCTTTAGGACTCTGGGCTCTGGATGCTATGTGGCAGCCAAAAATAGAAAAGTGAAGTAAAAGGATGCCAAAGAAAACCTTGAAACATTTTACCTTTGGCTTGGAGATACCCTAGATTAAGCCTGACATTCATACTTATGCTTTCTGGTGGTTTGCTGTATTTGATTATACAGGTCGAGTATCCTTTATCCTAAATGCTTGAGACCAGAAGTATTTCAGATTTTAGACTTTTAGATTAGGGATACTCAACCTGCACCAACTAACATGAGTTTTTAAAAAAATCCCCAAAGAAAAAATTTATTTATTTTGAGTTTATCCAGTATTTGAAAACCCGCCCTTACTATTTCTGCTTGCACTTATCTCCATTTTTGTTTTCCCATCCTCTGGAGTCCAGACATTTTGGAAAAGCTGCAATTTTCTTGTGTGCTTTGTAAAATTCCTTGACATGCTTTCTTTTCCATTTGTTTTCATTCTGAAATCAACCTGTTTTACTACTGAACATGGTTCTTGTTCAATTCTAGGTTGTAGACCTTTTTGAGGCAAAATTATTTCTCATATATGTATTTTGAACATGCTAAAAGCTTATCAGGTGAAAAATGGTAAAAACAGTCAATAAAAGTCAGTAATATTTAGATACTTTACATATAGCCACAAGCATCTTTCAAGAAAAAAATGATAAATTAGTTGACTTACCAATAAAATAATTCTGTAAGTCTCCCATGTGGTGGCTGTAAGATATAAAAGCTGAGAAAGAAGCCTAAGTTATCATTTGCAGTACAATTTCAGATGAACTCTTTGTAGGTTTTGTTTTGTTTGAATAAGAATTAACTGATTGAAAATGGGCATATATAGGAGGCAAGAAATTTATGGGATGAAAGCATAATTTAGTAAGTTTACTTTGACATATAAACACTAAATATTTAAATGCAGTATATTCAGTTTTATTCAATTTTTTTAATTCAAATTATTTATTGACTTCTTATTCAAGTTAAACTCTTAATATAATATCTGGAAAATAAAATGTATCATAATTGGGTGAATAATGAATCATCATTGTTTATGACATTTTGAGGGGGTCAGCATTTTACTGGTCGTATGCAATTCAGTTATGATTAAAGCAGGAAATGTAACCTTTTCAATAAAATGTAAACCTTTAAACCAGATTTTAACTTTAGCTATTTTGACCTTGATAAATAATAATTAAAGGGGCGCCAAGATAAAATCTCATTTGTGTGCTTCTCTTCAAAACCCGTGTGTTCAAATCAATGTCATTAAAACAGCCTAACTACAGAAAGAGAGAGGTCAAAATTCACTCCGTCTGGAGACAAGGAAATAAAAATTTAAAGAGTTTTGCTGATATAACCACAGGCAAATGCTATTAACTGCCTAACTATATATAAAAATGGATTAAAGACTTAAATGTAAAACCTGAAGCTATGAAACTATTAGAAGAAAGCATGGGGAAAATGCTTCAGGACATTGATCTGGGCAAAGATTTTTTTTTGAGTAAGACCTAAAAAGCACAGGCAACAAAAGCAAACATAGATAAATGGGATTACATCAGGCTAGAAAGCTTCTGCGCAACAAAGAGTGAAGAGGCAACCTACAGAATGGGAGAAAATGTTTGCAAGCTATCCATCTCACAAGGGATTAATAACCAGAATGTATAAGGAACTCCAACAATTCTGCAGAAAAAAAAAAGCCCAAATCTGATGAAAAAAATGAACATATAATCTGAATAGACATTTCTTAAAAGAAGACATGTAAATGGCCAACAGATGAAAAAAATGCTCAACATTGCTCACCATAAGGGAAATGCAAATCAGAACTACAATGAGATATCATCTCACCCCAGTTAAAACAGCTACTATCAAAAAGACAAAAATAATAGATGCTGGCCAGAATACAAAGAAAGGAGAATGGTAATACACTATTGGGAATGTAAACTAGTACAGCCACTATGGAAAACAGTATGGAGGTTCCTCTGAAACTGAAAATAGATCTACCATATGACCCAGCAATCCTGCTGCTGGGTATATATACAAAAAATAATAATAGTAATAAGTATATCAAAGGGATGTCTGCACCCCATGTTTATCGTACCAATATTCACAGTAGCCAAGATAGGTAATTAACCTAAGTGTCTACTGATGAGTGAATGGATAAAGAAAATATAGGTATATACACAATGGAATATTATTCAGCCGTAAAAAGAATGAAGTCCTGTCATGTGCAGCAACATGAATGGAGCCGTAGGTCACTGTGTTAAGGGAAATAAGCTAGGCATGAGAAGACAAATACTGCATGTTCTCACTAATATATGGAAGCCAAAAAATATTGATCTCGTGGAGATAGAGAGTTGAATATGGTTACCAGAGGCTGGGAAGGGTAGTGGGTGAATGTGGGAAAAATGAAGGGAGGTTAGTGAATTGGTACAAAAATACTGTTTGTTAGATTTATTGTATATTTCAAAATAGCTAGAAGAGGCTGGGCACGGTGGCTCACACCTGTAATCCCAGCACTTTGGGAGGCTGCGGCGGGTAGATCACTTGAGGTTAGTTTGAGACCAGTCTGGCACTTTATGAGGCTGAGGTGGGCAGATCACTTGAGGTCAGGAGTTCGAGACCAGCCTGGCCAACATTGTGAAATCCTGTCTCTACTAAAAATACAAAAATTAGCTGGGCCTGGTGGCAGGCACCTGTAATCCCAGGTACTTGGGAGACTGAGGCAGGAGAATTGCTTGAACCTGGGAGGCAGAGGTGGCAGTGAGCTGAGATCACACCACTGCACTCCAGCCTGGGCAACAGAGACTCCATCTCAAAAAAAAAAAAAAAAATGCTAGAAGATAACAGTGGGAATGTTCCCAAAAGATAGAAGTGATAAGATGGCCAAATTGGAACAGCTCCAGTCTGCTGCTCCCAACGAGATCAATACAGAAGGCAGGTGTTTTCTGCATTTTCAACTGAGTTACCCAGCTTATCTCATTGGGACTGGTTAGACGGGGTGCAGCCCACGTAGGATGATCTGAAGCAGGGTGGGGCATCATGGCCTCACCCAGGAAGCACAAGGAGTCAGGGAACTCCCTCCCCTAGCCAAGGGAAGCCGTGAGGGACTGTGTCATGAGGAACAGTGCACTCCCGCCCAGATACTACGCTTTTCCCAGGGTCTTCACAACCTGCAGACAAGGAGATTCCCATGGGTTTCTATACCATCAGGGGCCTGGGTTTCAAGCACAAAACTGGGTGGCCATTTGAAGAGACACTGAGCTAGCTGCAGGAGCTTTTTTTCATACCCTAGTGGTGCCTGGAACACCAGTGAGACAGAGCTGTTCACTCCCCTGGAAAGGGGGCTGAAACCAGGGAGCCAAGTGGTCTAGCTCAGTGGATCTCATCCCCATGGAGCCCAGCAAGCTAAGATCCACTGGCTTGAAATTCTCGCTGACAGCACAGCAGTCTGAAATCAACCTGGGACGCTCAAGCTTGGTGTGGGGAGGGACGTCCACCATTACTGAGGCTTGAGTAGGAGGTTTTCCTCTCGCAGTGTAAACAAAGCTCCTGGGAATTTGGACTGGGTGGAGCCCACCACAGCACCATAAAGCCACTGTAGCCAGACTTCCTCTCTAGATTCTTCCTCTCTGGGCAGGGCATCTCTGAAAGAAAGGCAGCAGCCCCAGTCAGGGGCTTATAGATAAAACTCCCATCTCCCTGGGACAGAACACCTGGGGGAAGGGGCAGCTCTGGGCACAGCTTCAGCAGACTTAAATGCTCCTGCTTGCTGGCTCTGAAGAGAGCAGCAGATCTCCCAGCACAGCTCTCAAGCTCTGCTAAGGGACAGACTGCCTCCTCAAGTGGGTCTGACCCCTATGCCTCCTGACTGGGAGACACCTCCCAGCAGGGATCAACAAACATCTCATACAGGAGAGCTCTGACTGGCATCTGGTGGGTGCCCCACTGGGACAAAGCTTCCAGAGGAAGGAACAGGCAGCAGCCTCTGCTGGTGATTCCCAGGCAAACAGGGTCTTGGCTTATAGATAAAACTCCCATCTCTCTGGAGTAGACTTCCAGCAAACTCCAGCAGACCTGCCGCAGAGAAGCCTGACTGTTAGAAGGAAAACTAACAAACAGGAATAGCATCAACATCAACAACAACAACAAAAAACCATCCACACAATACTCCATCCAAGGTTACCAGCATCAAAGACCAAAAGTAAATAAATCCATGAAGATGAGGAAAAACCAGTGTAACAAGGCTGAAAATTCCAAAAACCAAAATGCCTCTTCTCCTCCAAAGGATCACAACTCCTCACCAGCAAGGGAACAAAACTGGACAGAAAATGAGTTTAACAAATTGACAGAAGAAGTAGGCTTCAGAAGGTGGGTAATAACAAACTCCTCCAAGCTAAAGGAGCATGTTCTAACCTAATGCAAGGAAGCTAAGAACTTTGATTCAAAGGTTAGAGGAAGTGCTAACTAGAATAACCAGTTTAGAGAAGAACATAAAGGAACTGATGGAGTTGAAAAACACGGCATGAGAACTTCGTGACGCATAAGTATCAATAGCTGAATCAAGCAGAAGAAAGGATATCAGAGAATGAAGATCAACTTAATGAAATAAAGCAAGAAGACAAGATGAGAGAAAAAAGAATGAAAAGGAACAAACAAAGACTCCAAGAAATATGGGACTATGTGAAAAGTCCAAACCTATGTTTGATTGGTGTACCTGAAAGTCACAGGGAGAATGGAACCAAGTTGGTAAACACTTTCAGGATATTATCCAGGAGAACTTCCCCAACCTAGCGAGACAGGCCAACATTCAAATTCAGGAAGTACAGAGAACACCACCAAGACACACCTCAAGAAGAGCAACCTGAAGACACATAATCATCAGATTCACCAAGGTTCAGATGAAGGAAAAAATGTTAAGGACAGCCAGAGAGAAAGGTCAGGTTACCTACCAGAAAGGGAAGCCCATCAGACTAACAACAGATCTGTCTGCAGAAACCTTACAAGCCAGAAGAGAGTAGGGGCCAATATTCAACATTCTTCAAGAAAAGAATTTTCAACCCAGAATTTCATATCCAGCCAAATTAAACTTCACAGCGAAGAAGAAATAAGCAAATGCTGAGAAACTTTGTCACCACAAGGCCTGCCTTACAAGAGCTCCTGAAGGAAGCACTAAATATGGAAAGGAACAACCAATACCAGCTACTGCAAAATCATACCAAATTGTAAAGACCATCAACACTATGAAGAAACTGCATCAGCTAATGGGCAAAATAACCAGCTAGCATCATAATGACAGGATCAGATTCACACATAACAATACTAACCTTAAATGTAAATAGGCTAAATGCCCCAGTTAAAAGACACAGACTGGCAGATTGCATAAAGAGTCAAGACCCATCAGTGTGCTGTAAGAACCATCTCACATGCAAAGACACACATAGGCTCAAAATAAAGGGATGGAGGAAGATTTATCAAGCAAATGGAAAGTTAAAAAAAAAAAAAAGCAAGAGTTGCAATCCTAGTCTCTGATAAAACAGACTTTAAACCAACAAAGATCAAAAGAGACAAAGAAGGGTATTATATAATGGTAAAGGGATCAATGCAACAAGAAGAGCTAACTATCCTAAATATATACGCACCCAATATAGGAGCACCCAGATTCATATAGCAAGTTCTTAGGGACCTACAGAACAACTCCCACACAATAATAGTGGGAGACTTTAATACACCACTGTCAATATTAAATCAACAAAACAGAAAATTAATGAGGATATTCAGCTGTGGACCAAGCAGATCTAATAGACAGCTATAGAACTCTTTACACCAAATCAACAGAATACACATTCTTCTCAGCAACAAATCACACTTATTCTAAAACTGACCACATAATTGGAAGTAAAACACTCCTCAGCAAATGCAAAGGAATGGAAATCATAAACAGTCTCTCAGACCACAGTGCAACCAAATTAGAACTGAGGATTAAGAAACTCACTCAAAGCCACACAACTGTGTGGAAACTGAACAACATGTTCCTGAATGACTACTGGGTGTAAATAATGAAATTAAGGCAGAAGCAAATAAGTTCTTTGAAACCAATGAGAACAAAGACACAATGTACCAGAATCTCTGGGACACAGTTAAAGCAGTGTGTAGAGGGAAATGTATGGCACTAATTGCCCACAGGATAAAGTGGGAAAGATCTAAAATCGACACCTTAACATCACAATTAAAAGAACTAGAGAAGCAAGAGCAAACAAATTCAAAAGCTAGCAGAAGACAAGAAATAACTAAGATCAGAGCAGAACTGAAGGAGATAGAGACATGAAATACGCTTCAAAAAAATCAGTGAATCCAGGAGCTGGTTTTTTGAAAAGATTAACAAAATAGATAGACCACTAGCCAGACTGATAAAGAAGAAAAGAGAAAAGAATCAAATAGACGCAATAAAAAATGACAGAGGGAATATCACCACTGATCCCACAAACTACCATCAGAGAATACTATAAACACCTCTACACAAATAAACTAGAAAATCTAGACGAAATAGATAAATTCCTGGATACATACACCCTCCCAAGACTAAGCCAGGAAGAAGTCGAATCCCTGAATAGACCAATAAAAAGTTCTGAAATTGAGGCAGTAATTAATAGCCTACCAACCAACAAAAGCACAGGACCAGATGTATTCACAGCCAAATTCTACCAGAGATACAAAGAGGAGCTGGTACCATTCTTTCTGAAACTATTCCAAACAACAGAAAAAGAAGGACTCCTCCCTAACTCATTTTATGAGGCCATCACATCCTGATACCAAAACCTGGCAGAGATGCAACAGAAAAAGAAAATTTCAGGCCAATATCCCTAATGAACATCGATGTGAAAATCTTCATAAAATACTGGCAAACTGAATCCAGCAGCACATCAAAAAGCTTATCCACCATAAGCAAGTTGGCTTCATCCCTGGGATGCAAGGCTGGTTCAACATATACAAATCAATACGCGTAATCCATCACATAAACAGAACCAATGACAAAAACCACATGATTATCTCAATAGATGCAGAAAAGGCCTTTGATAAAATTCAACACCGCTTCATGCTGATGGAATGTATCTCAAAATAATAAGACCTATTTACGACAAACCTACAGCCAATATCATGCTGAATTGGCAAAAGCTGGAAGCATTCTCTCTGAAAACTGGCACAAGACAAGGATGTCCTCTCTCACCACTTCTATTTAACATAGTATTGGAAGTTCTGGCCAGGGCAATCAGGCAAGAGAAAGTAATAAAGGGTATTCAAACAGGAAGAGAGGAAGTCAAATTGTCTCTGTTTGCAGATGATATGATTGTATATTTAGAAAACCCCATTGTCTCAGCCCAAAATCTCTGTAAGCTGACAGGCAACTTTAGTAAAGTCTCTGGATATAAAATCAATGTGCAAAAATCACAAGCATTCCTGTACATCAGTAATAGTCAAACAGAGAGCCAAATCATGAGTAAACACACATTCACAATTGCTACAAAGAGAATAAAATACCTAGGAATACAACTTACAAGGGATGTGAAGGACCTTTTCAAAGAGAACTACAAACCACTCCTCAAGGAAATAAGAGAGGACACAAACAAATGGAAAAACGTTCCATGCTCATGGACAGTAAGAATTACTATCGTGAAAATGGCCACAATGCCTGAAGTAATTTATAGATTCAATGCTATCCCCATCAAGCTACATTTGACTTTCTTCACAGAATTAGAAAAAACTACTTTAAATTTCATGTGGAACCAAAAAAGAGCCTGTATAGCCAAGACAATCCTAAGCAAAAAGAACAAAGCTGGGGGCATCATGCTACCTGACTTCAAACGATACTTCAAACTATACAAGGCTACAGTAACCCAAAGAGCATGATACTGGTACCAAAACAGATACATAGACCAATGGAACAGAACAGAGGCCTCAGAAATAACACCACACATCTACAACCATCTGATCTTTGACTTCCTGACAAAAACAAGCAATGGGGAAAGGATTCCCTTTTTAACACATGTGTTGGGAAAACTGGCTAGCCATATGTAGAAAACTGAAACTGGACCCCTTCCTGACACCTTATACAAAAATAACTCAAGATGGATTAAAGACTTCAATGTAAGACCTAACACCATAAGAACTCTAGAAGAAAACCTAGGCAATGCCATTCAAGACATAGGCATGGTCAAAGACTTCATGATTAAAACACCAAAAGCAATGGCAACAAAAGCCAAAATTGACAAATGAGATCTAGTTAAACTAAAGAGCTTCTGCACAGCAAAAGAAACTATCATCAGAGTGAACAGGCAACATACAGAATGGGAGAACATTTTTGTAGTCTATCCATCTGACAAAGGGCTAATATCCAGAATCTACAAGGAACTTAAACAAATTTACAAGAAAGAAACAACCCCATCAAAAGTGGGCAAAGGATATGAACAGACACTTCTCAAAAGACATTTATGTGGCCAAGAAATATATAAAATAAGGCTCATCATCACTGGTCATTAGAGAAATGCAAATCAAAACCACAATGAGATACCATCTCACACCTGTTAGAGTGGCAATCATTAAAAAGGCAGGAAACAACAGATGCTGGAGAGAATGTGGAGAAATAGGAGTGCTTTTACACTGTTGGTGGGAGTGTAAATTAGTTCAGTCATTGTGGAAGACAGTGTGACGATTCCTTAAGGATCTAGAACCAGAAATGCCATTTGATCCAGCGATCCCATAACTGGGTATATACCCAAAGGATTATAAACCATTCTATTATAAAGACACATGCAGACATATGTTTATTGCAGCACTATTCACAATAGCAAAGACTTGGAACCAACCCAAATGCCCATCAATGATAGACTGGATAAAGAAAATGTGGCACATATACACCATGGAATACTACACAGCCCATAAGAAGGATGAGTTCGTGCCCTTTGCAGGGACATGGATGAAGCTGGAAACTATTATTCTCAGCAAACTAACACAGGAACAGAAAACCAAACACTGCATGTTCTCACTCATAAGTGGGAGCTGAACAGTGAGAACAATGGACACAGGGAGGGCGAGATCACAAACTGGAGTCTGTTGGCGGGTGGGGGGCTAGGGGAGAGATAGCATTAGGAGAAATACCTAATGTAGATGACAGGTTGATGGGTGCAGCAAACCACCATGGTATGTGTATACCTATGTAACCTGCACGTTCTGTGCATGTATCCCAGAACTTAAAGTATAATAAAAATAATCCCTATTGTAAAGTCAAAAAGCTTTGATCTTTACACATTGTATTCATGTATCAAAATATCACATGCACCCCATAAATATGCACAATTATTATGTATCAGTTAAATATATTGAAAAAAGATTGCAGTACCTAGTTCATTCCTATTCTGTGAGGTTCTGGTACTGTCCTCTTTGGTTAAAAACACAAATTCTGGCCTGTAGCCTAGAGCAGAGTCTTCTGACAAGTATTAGATTAAAACAAAAACCATATAGAGGACAGATACTTAATAGCCGTGGTTAATTTACTTCTGAGTCAATAATATTAAAATAGAGTAAAATTCTCTGTTGAATATAATATATAACTATTTCATGAGTTTTGATTGGTATTTTTCCCAAGATTAAAAACATATGGACAGAGAGGGCATTGAGAAATCTCCAGGAACTTAAACAGAGATTTTCTATCTATAAGTCAGTCAATCGATAGATAGACATAGACACACAGAAATATAATTTTGACAGAACTTTAGTTGTGTTTTTGCTTTAGTTTCTTTTTTAAATAAAGCATCCAGGATAGGCTGGGCCCAGTGGCTCATGCCTGTAATCCCAGCACTTTGTAGGCCAAGGCAGGCGGATCACTTGAGGCCAGGAGTTCGAGACCAGCCTGGCCAACATGGTGAAACCTTGTCTCTACTAAAAATAAAAAAATTAGCCGGGCATGGTGGCGCATGCCTGTAATCCCAGCAACTCAGGAGGCTGAGAAACAAGAACCACTTGAACCCGGAAGGCAGAGGTTGCAGAAGACTGTCTCAAAAAAAAAAAAATCCAGGATATAATAAAGTTAACATAAAGCACAGAAAAATATGGTAAGACACTGAATCACTGCTTTCTAAGCATATTACACAGAAGATAAAGAATAACCTTTTATATTGTACCTGAAAGCATTAACCAGAAACCAAGAAAGCAATCCCATTATACTTGAGAAAACTTTGCTAAAGTTTTAACACATTTCATAGCTTCTTTTCAGACTCAGACATTGTAAGAAAAAGAAAATGAAATTCACTTAACAACTTCTGTCCTTTGTTATGCAATTTCAAATTCTGGAACAAACTGATCCTTTAGTCATCCTGGTTCTCTCTCAAGGTTTCCACTAGGTGAAAACCATTTTTATAATAACACTAAGATGTTATTCATAACATGTCACGTGTGCATCATTCTTACCTTCAAATGAATCAATAAGTATTTTTAAAAATTATATTTCAGTTTCCAATATGCCAAATACCAGTAGTTCTAACATATTAACAAAAGCATCCTGGAGTCCTCAGTAAGACCTAGAGGACTTACTGGACTCTGGTTTGAAGCCAAGAAGCCTGAGGACTACTGCTTTCTAGCAAAACTACTCTTTTTTATTTATTTATTTATTTTTATTTTTATTTTTTTAATAAAAGTTCATACACATTTGTATTTATCTGTCACAACTGTTCCAAGTATACTTTCATGATACATATCTATTATAACTTCAATCTCATGGAGAACTAATTTCTCCATGTAGCTAACCAAGTAACTTCAATTTCATGGAGAAAATTGAGGGATGGAAAATATAGTAGACATTCAAAAGTCATGAACACACACATTACAATTTTGTATGGCCACACATATCCTGTATACAATTTTTTTTTTTGAGACAGGTTTCACTCTGTCACCCAGGCTGAAGTGCAGTGGTGCAATATTGGCTCACTGGTTCACTGCAGCCTCAACCTTCCAGACTCAGGTGATCTCCTACCTCAGCTTCCTGAGTACAGATGCATGCCACCGCATGCAGATAAGTTTTCATGTTTTTTTGTAGAGACAAGGCTTCACCATGTTGCCCAGGCTGGTCTCGAACTCCTGGGCTCAAGCTATCTACCCACTTTGGCCTCCCAAAGTGCTGGGAGTATAGGCGTGAACCACCATGCCCCAGCCTATGCAACTTCTTAAAGTAGCAAAAATAAATGTCTTTAGCATGATCCAAAGCAAAAACCTTAAAATTATACTTTTATAATTTTTTTCAGAATAATATCTTAAAACTCAAGTTTCTGAAGGTATTCATTATTTAATTCAACTTAATATCAGTGCAAGGTGTTCTGTTACCTTGGGAATTATCCTACTATAGAACATAAATAGTGTAAAACATAATTATGGTTGAAGTAAAATGTCAGAATAGTTATTCAATTTAGTTGAATACAATTTTACATTTTTCATCATTTTCCATAATATGTAGGAGTAATTTTATTTGATTAGTAAACCTATATAAGCTTAGGAAAAGCAAACTCAAGTAAATAAAATGGATGTTTATGTTATACTTAATATCGATAAATCAGAGACAAGATATAGCTGTTTTTATTAAACTAAAATTATTAGGCCAGTCTTGTTTACCAAAGATTTATTCTTATTAATATGAAATTGGATTTTTAAAATGCTTCTTAGTTTTGGTAAGAAAAATTTTGAGTTCAGCACATTTAAAGCATTAGAAGTCTGATTTCCTTTTTCTGGGAATTTTAGGAATATTCAAATTACATAAGAGGTTATTTATCTCTATAAGTCAATAAGAACAGAGCTCCTTGAATTTGAGAGACATTATACTATAATTAATAATATCCTTTGTAGATGGCATGTTATACCTCACATAATGAGAGGCAAAGGCCTTTCTGAATTTCGGACACATAGAAGCACAGCTTACAGCTTCACATCTGCAAGTCTGGCACAAGTCAAAAGTAAACACAGAAATACAAAATCTCTCTGGTCCAAAACCAAAGAGGTATTCTCCTTCCCATGGGCATAACATGTTTAATTGATTTGAGCTAAAAGAAAATAGACGTTTTTTTTTAAAAAAGTATAACCAGATTCTCTATCATTTCTCACCCAATAGGGATAGATCTGTATCACCTTCTACAGAGATCATGAGATGGTCAAACTATAAAAACCAAAACCTTTATCATTGTTTTTACAGTTAATGAGGAACTGATTAATGAGGGAACCAACAGATGTCACAACTGGCTTAAAGGAGAATTCAAACCACACGCATATGTACGGGTAATCAGACATGTTGAAATGAATTTACAAATAGGTATGAAACTGGTTGATATCCACAGGGCAATCTGTTGTATTATACTGGCCAAATTCATTTGCATTAGCATAGGTTTTCTACAATTTACAGAGTTGTAAAATAGCTTGAAGATAATGAAAATTGCAGGTACTTACAGAATCAGATAACCCAGAAAGGTGCATTGACAGGACACCTGGTAATCTTTTTTTTGTTGTCTGCTTCAGTCTTTTTTTTTTTAAATATATTTTATTGCACTTTAGGTTCTGGGGTACATGTGCATAACATGCAGGATTGTTGCATAGGTACATGCATGGCAATGTGGTTTGCTGCCTCCATCCCCGTCACCTATATCTGGCATTTCTCCTCATGTTATCTCTCCCCAACTCCCTACCCCGGCTGTCCCTCCCCTAGTTCCCCCCACAGACCTCAGTGTGTGTTGCTCCCCTCCCTGTGTCCATGTGTTCTCATTGTTCAACATCTGCCTATGAGTGAGAACATGTGGTGTTTGGTTTTCTGTTCTTGTGTCAGTTTGCTGAGAATGATGGTTTCCAGGTTCATCCATGTCCCTACAAAGGACATGAACTCATCGTTTTTATGGCTGCACAGTATTCCATGGTGTATATGTGCCACATTTTCCCGGTCCAGTCTGTTGTCGATGGGCATTTGGGTTGTTTCCAGGTCTTTGCTATTGTAAACAGTGCCTCAGTGAACATACATGTGCATGTGTCTTTATAACAGAATGATTTATAATCCTTTGGATATGTACCCAGTAATGGGATTGCTGGGTCAAATGGAATTTCTATTTCTAGGTCCTTGAGGTAGGGCCACACTGTCTTCCACTGCTTCGGTCTTTCACTAGAGAACAAGCTGAGAAGCAGTCCTTGACTTCTTGGCCAACTTAGACACAAGGTCAGCCAGGCCCTAATCTTTCAGCATTTCAGCTGGAACTTATGAGATTCTTGGAGCAAGCATGGGGGCAAGAGGTTTGTCTTCACATATCCCTGTATCCTTAGCAAGATGAGGCTTTTTCTTGCTGTCTCACTTTCCTCCCTGCATCTTGTGATCCAACCTGATCACTTCACAGCCAAACATTGCAGTGTGGAGGTGGGACTCTGTGATGGGAGGAGGTTTAACTTAGCAAATAATTACCATTGGAATAATTAACCAGAGTGACTTGGTAAGGTCTGATTTCATCAGGACCTTCCCTGAGGAGGGGCATTCCCAACCAGTACCTGCCTGTACAGCCACAGGCTCAGACCAGGGATGGTCCCTGCTGCCTTGGCTGAGGCCAAGCTCTGACCCCTGTCCACAGCCACAGCGGCCCAGCCTTGGATCAGTGGCATCATCATTTGTCAGGTGATAAGGGCTGAAATCTATTTAAGTGAAGCAGTTTAGGAGTACAAACAGTAATACATGAAAAGCTAGTTATAAGAAAGTAAAATGATTAAGGTTGAGTTTCATTTATTGTGCTTCTTTATTAGATGTGTCGTCTCCCTTAATTGTGTTTTGGTCTCTCAACAGTTTTGCTGGACCTCGCTATGTGTTTTACTAAACTTAGTTTTCAAAAGGAGTTGTCAGGATTTTAGGAACTGCTTTATTAACCCCAGAATTTTTTAAGGTTTTCTTAAGACCTTTTTTTTAAGGTGTTCTAAATTTTTAAGGTTAAGATAGACTGGCCTTTGGCACTCTTATTAGATAAGACTTCTGTCTTTTTGTCTGTAAATTTAGTAGAAGGTTGTAGTTCAAAGAAAAAAGTTCAGAATGCCTCTGTGATATTAATTACAATGAAATCCTCTTTACTTTGACTTTTGGCAACATACCATATGCTTTTAAACATCAGGAATTAGACTGATCTTTAGAAACACCTTAAGAATAGAAATAGCAGCCCGAAGCTTATACTAAAAGAACAGTTTCAAATGCATAAAACAACTGCTCTGTTTAGCTATGCATTTTGTTAACAGTTTTTATTTTATAGCCTTATTTCTGATGAATATTCTTCGTTAGTGTTCTCAGCAGTAACGACTGATAACGTCTTTCTTGACCTCACCATGCTTAGAGCGAAACTTAAAAGAGTGTTTTGCCAGACCACTGTGCTTACTGTCATACATGGTAGGATATGGTGATGGAACCATAGGAACACACCTGCTCTCTTAGGTCTACTTCTCTTTACCTGAGTTTGTCTTACTGACTTGTGTCACATAGCCAAGAGTAGAAACTACCTTTCAGAACTAACTCAGGTTAGCTCATTGCTGTTTGAGGGGGCTGAAGGCTAATGAAAGGCAACGTATAACTCTCAAGTTTTTCATTTTCTCCTTATTGCTGCATAATGAAGTTACGTCAAATTATGCATTTGCTTCCAAATTTTGTTTATCCTTTTGATTACTGTCTTTATCATCCATTATTTTCTTTGGAAGGCAGCTGGCAAATATTCCATTATGTCATCAGTAAGAGTTCATTTTCTACATAGGAATACCATGCAGAGTAACAAGTGTGACTTTTGCCCAGCTCTAATACTTGACTTCTTTTGTCAGGAAGTGAATGATGCTGGCTTCTCTTTGTCTTATTCCAAGTTGTGGCATGAGATTTTCCCTGCATTAGAAGGTTGTTGAGACCTGAAGCCTGGGAAGGTAAGATGCCAGCATGAATACTGTCCGTTTAGAACTGTGGTTTAATTGAGTGTCTGGTGATTTAAGAGTGTAAGTCTTTCCAGCTGTTCCTGATTTATGGTCTTGAACTCTTAAAGTTCTAACAAAGCATGAACAGTAAAACACTTCTACAATGGAAAGGCCCATTAACATATTATTTATAATATTTAAACATAATTTTATATTTACTGAAATTATTACTTAAAGGAAACATCGACATATACCAATTTTTCTGTATAAATACTTTGTATATAAAAGTATATATGTGTCATAAAATGATAAACTATGAAAAACATATGTACTTTTGTTTGTAGTTTTACTTTTTCTTCTGATCTTTTTAAATAGAATAAACTTTTTACTCAACTTGTTTGAGACAGGGGTCTTGCTGTGTTACCCAGGCTGGTCTCAAACTCCTGGCCTCTCCATCCACCCACCTCAGCCTCCCAAGTAGCTGAGATTACAGGTGCACACCACTGCACCAGCACCAGACTGTCAATTTATGGGTTTTTTTGAGATGGAGTCTTGCTCTGTCACCAAGGCTGGAGTGCAGTGGCGTGATCTAGGCTCACTGCAACCTCCGCCTCCGGGGTTCAAAAGAGTCTCCTGTCTCAGCCTCCCAAGTAGCCGAGATTACAGGTGCCCACCACCATGCCAGGCTAATTTTTATATTCTTAGTAGAGACATGGTTTCGCTATGTTGGCCAGAATGGTCTTGAACTCCTGACCTCACGTGATCTCCCCACCTCGGCCTCCCGAAATGCTGGGATTACAGGTGAGAGCCACCATGCCCAGCCTTAGGCTTCATTTTTAAGATCAGTTTTAGATTTCCTTTCTGATCATTTTTTGAGGGCAGCAAAATAGGGAGAGTAAAGACTTGAATCACTTATTTTGTTCATATGGAGAAAGAAGACAACATTAAGAAAATCAACAAATTATATTAGTACTGTCATGACCCAACCAGCATTCTATGGGTGTTTTTCCCAAAAAGTCTCCACTGGAGAAGACTAGCAAATATACACACTCAGTAATGAGGGTCATGTTTTTACACTACCGTTGCTTACTCTCACCATTTGTTCCACATGCTGCTTCATTCCCCGTGCCTTAGTTTTAGTAAATAAAAATGTTTCAGATTTTCAGTGACTTACTTAAGCTAAGAAATTGTAGTCCTTCACAATGAAATTATAAACAACATCCTACCTAGTGACAAATATGGATTATTCTCTATGAAGACTTATTTATATCCAACATGTAGTTCATTTAGATACAATGTGTAGTTCATTTCAGCATATAAGTTATCTGGGTAACAGTCAATCTTAAAAGAATCTAAGATTTTGCTGCCGGGCACAGTGACTCACACCTGTAATCCCAGAACTTTGGGAGGCCAAGGTGGGCGGATCACTTGAGGTCAGGAGTTCGAGACCAGCCTGGCCAACATGGTGAAACTCTGTCTCTACTAAAAATACAAAAATTAGTATTTCCCAGCTACTCCGGAGGCTGAGGCAAGAGAATTGTTGAACCTGGGAGGCAGAGGTTGCAGTGAGCTGAGATCGTGCCATTGCACTCTAGCCTGAGTGACAAAAGTGAGACTCTGTCTCAAAAAAAAAAAAAAGAATCTAAGGTTTTGCTTCATAATTGGACTTAAATTTACTAATTTACTAATTTAGTACCTTTGATGTAATAATAATGATCAGTTTTTAATGGTGCTAATGTCATATAAATGTGACATTAAACAAAAATTTTGTGAGGTTGACTATTAGCTAAATATCTCTACGTATTATTAAGAATCCAATAAAGGCTTTAATAAAGTTACATTTATAGCGCTAGCTAATAGAAGACACAAAGGTCACAAGCTAGTCTTCTTTCATTATTTCTTGGCCTATAAAAATCTGGGAGGGGTTTCATAGGATTTTGGCTACATTTGTGTGTTCTTACATGGCTGTGG
The DNA here is from genome assembly GCA_004027715.1 of Plecturocebus donacophilus. Taxonomy (NCBI): domain Eukaryota; kingdom Metazoa; phylum Chordata; class Mammalia; order Primates; family Pitheciidae; genus Plecturocebus; species Plecturocebus donacophilus. The sequence continues at coordinate 40,362 of PVKP010003642.1, read as the reverse complement.
ACTTATTAAAGGGATCCAAGTCCATGTTTTTTTCTGGAACACTTCTAATAGTTTTATTTTTGATTTGGTTTTTTCCATTTTCCATGATTTTCAAATTGAACTTTGGTTGACACAGAGTATCAGGTTCCTGGAAGCCAACTTTGATGTATGCCAGTATTAGACTTTCTCTTTCCAGGACAGACCAGCCCAAGTGAAGTGGCACTGACATTGCATCTCCCTTTGGTTAGTGAAGTCTTTGATAATATTGCAAACATGGGTTTTTTCCTGAGAAATATTTAATAATAGCACATTTATTGATCACCATGCTCTTAACATTTTCTAGTTATAATTTTTCTTAGGTATTTTATTCCTTGTAAACATACTTGTATAGGGTGTTTCCGTGTTCAAAGCACTTTTAGAGATTCTGACATGATTCTGACAATAGCCCTATGAGATGTACATGGTGTTATTTTGATTTTACAGAGTCTTAAGTGACTGGGCAAAGATCACATAGCCAACAAGCATGGAAATAGGGTGAAGAAACCAGTTTTTTCCAGTTCACGGTCCAGTAATCTTTCTTAAGGCTAAATAGCACTCTATTTGTTTACATGACTAAAAACTTAGTTCTTTTATTCATGTGAAAGGCCTCCTATGTTGTAACAACTTTCTTGAATGCCACAGAATCGAATGAATTTATTTTATGTCAATGTACTAGACGTAGCTTCTGTGTTTGAGGGCAGGTAATTGGTGATATTCAGCCGGAAAACCGATTTGTGTAACTTGGAATCTGAATTTTGGGATTTCTCACCTAGTGCAGCATTTGTACCTGCTCCAGCAACCATCTTCAATTCCAGGAAAACATGCACGATCCCTTATTGCTTGGTACTCACCTCATTCGGCGACACAACTGTTTGCTACTTGGCAGTCTGTGCAGAAGTAAGGTCCAGAAATAATTTGGCAAGAGAGTCACTTACATAAAGACTGAGAGCTACGTTGTTCTGGGTAAATGCTGGTGCAACATGACCTCTTTGTGTTTTGTGTACATGCTGTGCTAGCACTACCAGTTGTCTATATCCGCCTAATCCACCCTTACTTACTTTTGAAGGAGTCGATTAATTCTCTTTGCCTGAAATTTGATAATTGTATCATCACTGAGGTCATAACATTTTCATAAATGAGCTAGAGCTTTAAAAGTAGAATCCTTCTACACAGTCATTGCTAGGCAGTGTTTACTTTTTTGTTTGGCAAATAACTGAAATTTTAAAATTCATTTTTAGGTTAGCCAGTCCTACTTCCTAGATAGTAATGTAATATTTAAATTTGTCTTTGCCTTTCCCTAGATTCTGGTTTGACTTAACAATGATAAGATTGTTTATTCTTTGATTTGCTTAAAGTTACCATCAGGTTTCTACTTTCCCACAAGAACACGTGTTTGCATTATTCCAGCTGTAAGACAATAGAATAACCTCGTGTTGCTTGGTTTACTTCGTATGCCTTTTTCTATTTGCATAAACCCTGACCTGAATACAAACTTGTGTTTACACCATTCCCCTGACTCCTTCCAAATCAGAGTATTTATTGTCCAGGTAAAACATTATGGTTATTCATATAAGCTAGCTTATTTTTTTTCTTTGACTTTCTTTTTTTATTTGAAATAGCATCTCACTCTGTTGTTTCAGCTGGAGTTCAGTGGTGCAATCACACACGGCTCACTATAGCCTTGACCTGGTTTCAAGTGACTCTCCCACCTCAGCCTCCTGAGTAGCTAGGACTATAGGCATGCACCACCAGCCCAACTAATTTTAGTTATTTTTTGTTGAGGTAGGGTCTCACCATGTTGCTCAGGCTGATCTCAAACTCCTGGGCTCAAATCATCCTCCCGCCTCAGCCTCCCAAAGTGCTGGGATTTATAGGCATGAGCCACCATGCCCGGCCTGAATTTCAATCTTACTTAAACTCAAACAGCCTTAGGAAATCTGTGTAATGAGTTTGTAGCTTTTAAAAGAGATCTTCCTTATCAAAAATAATTATACTGTCTTATTTCAGAATTATCTATGGTTCTGGTTATTTTTTCTAGGATGGAAACTGAACTCCATCTTTAACATTATTTAAAAACTTGAGAGTTATTTTAAAAGTATACAGGAATTGCTCTCATGGCTAAAATTTTTTCTTAAAAAACTTTTAGCAGTCACAAATAATTGTTACCTACTGAATTATATATTTTTAAAAATAGAGGAATTATAGAAGGGTTTTTATTTTATTTTTATTTTAAAGATACTTTGAAAACTAAGTTTAGTACCAGTTCTTTTACTGTGTGGAATGCTGCCCCTTTCCTTCTGTGTTTATTTTGTGATGGCACATGGATAGATTGTGAAGATGGTCTCTATGTCAACTTCCTATTGGGGTGTGTGTGTGTGTGTGTGGTTCCATTTCCTTTTGGGGAAGCAGGAATTGGAGCTGGAAGAGAAAGAAACAAATTATTTTCATCTAATCTTTTTTTTCCTCAGCTTATTTAACTGATCTAAGCTATGGAAAATTTGGTAATTTATATTTTAAATTAATATAGTTGTGATTTCCACCCCATGTATGTATTTATTTTGAGACAGGGTCTTGCTCTGTCACCCAGGCTGGACTGCAGTGGTGTGACCATAGCTCATTGCAACCTTGAACTCCTGGGCTCAAATGATTTTCCCACCTCAGCCTCCAGAGTAGCTGGGACTATAGGCAGGTAACACCATGCCTGGTTAATTTTTTAATTTTTTGTAAAGACAGGGTCTCGCTGTGTTGCCCAGAGTGATCTTGAACTCCTGGCCCCAAGTGATCCTCTCTCCTCAGCCTCCCAAAGTGCTGGAGTAGAGGTGTGAGCCACTGTGCCTGGCTTTCCAAAATATTTTTACTTTCATTTAAGTTTGCCACTGATATCCTATCCTTACTTTCCCTATGTCTCCTCAATCTTATCTTTATAGTAGTTTAAGAGAATCTAGACTGCTGTTTGCTTAACTGATACCTCCCCTGAGGCAATCACATCACTGCCTCACATTGAGTAGGACTTGAAGTTCATGAAACATCTTTCATATGCTCATCTAACTAAAATTGATCCTTTGTGCTTTATCTTGATGTTCTTTTCTGTTGTTTATTTGTATACTGCTTTATTACTTTATCACATTAGTTGTCAAAGCTAGTAGTTAGTTCACATGCTGATTTTCTAGGCCTGTATCCTTATTAGTCTAAGGTGGGAGAAACAGAGGTAAAATTTCTAAATACCTACCTAAACTGGAAAGGAATAAGGCAGAGGATTATAGTAGAATCAACCTTTCTATTTTTGACAAAATCAGGTTAAAACAAATTGGTTTTACACACACACACACACACACACACACACACATACTTTTTTACACAGAATTATTGCTGAGTATAGTGTGGTCCAACTTGACTCCATAACTTTTTGGGTTGCTTTATAATTATTAGCTAAATAAGTGTTTTTTATTTTAAATGCTACTATAAAATGTTGAAGTTGATCTGGTGCCAGTGTCATTCTTGTTAACTTATATCAATCCTGTGTTTTATAGTCCTTTGAACATATTAACAAGGAAAAAGGAATGACTGGTAATATCAAATCTTATGGTTCTTTGTTATACAGTTTTAGAGATCTACAAGTAATTGGCTATAAAATATTTGGTTGGCAGTGGAGAATATTTTTAAAATTCTATAGACAAAAGTAATAAGGAGTAGAACTACCAGATATTTAAACATACTATAAAGTAACAGTATTGAAACAGTGTGGCAAAGGCCCCAGATTAGATGTGTAGATTATTGAAGATGAATAGAAATAAATGCTGTTATTTATATAAATCTGACATGTTAAAGGAGGCACTGTTAAACAGTGGGTAATGAACTGATTATTTAATAAATGGGATTATAATAACCAGTTAGCAGTTTTAAGGAAAAATGCATTTAGGTCATTATCTATACCAGATACAACAAAATAAATTTTTGATAAAGTATGGACAGTTATATCATTGAAAATCTAGAAGATAAAAACACTGAATATAATTTTTCCGGAGTCCCTAAGCAATTGGAAAACTGGAAAAAGAAGACAGTAAAAATGTGTTTTATTGTAACAAATTCACATTTGTTTTATTGTAACTGTGGCTCTGTGATCATTATAGGAAAGCATGTCTATTCCATGTTCACAATCTGGAAATTAGTCTCATTTTTTTTCACATCAGCTGGAAACCATTTTCCTTCCAAACTAGCTAATGAAACACAGAATGCAATTCTTTATCTAAAATTTTATTCTGTAGGTGCATTGAAAACTATACAGGAGCTCGTTGTGAAGAGGTTTTTCTCCTAAGCTCCAGCATCCAAACTAAAAGTAACCTGTTTGCAGCTTTCGTGGCATTGGCAGTCCTAGTAACACTTATCATTGGAGCCTTCTACTTCCTTTGCAGGTAACCAAAATAGAAACATGCTTTTGTGAAAAGTAATGCATAAAGTAGTTATTCCACTAAAGAATTAATGTGCCCTTTAGTTCTAGATATTTTTCCAGATACTATATTATGTTCAGTTGTCTCTTTAATGTAATTTTTGTTATTAACATCATTTTTGAAAGGATCTCAATAGGCAGTCTCAATTTGCTCTTTGTTACTGTTGTCAATATCTAACTTATCGGAACTACTAAGGGAGAGCCATACTCACTATAGCAAATATGCCAAAAGCACCTAAACATTTGGGTTATTTGTATTTAACGTAAATTTTGTATGTGAAAAAAAAGGAACAACTTATGCAATACTGTACATGTTAGCTTAGACATATGGTTAATGTGCAGGGTCAGCCATTTAGTGCCTACTGTGTGCTAGACATAAAGAATACAATAATTAACAAAATAGATGTGTTTCCTAACTTTAGAGATATTTAAATCAATTTGGAGAGATAGACAAATAAATAGGCAATTAATTTGGGGAAACTGGTAACTCACAAGGGAGACAAAAGAAAAAGCTACTTGTATAAAGCAATTATTTGCACTTTCATTCGTTTTGATCTTCAATTGTTTTTGAAATGTTGTGAAAGTAAGGAAATATAGAATTTAGTAAGTTTAGGAGTCATCTGGCATAACTCATCATTAATATTTATTAAACTCACACTGTATTCTATCATGGATACTTGTGAAAATGAAGCTGAAGGTAATCATAAAAGAGATGCAAGTGGGCTTGAGAAGTTTATATACTAAGAAAGGTAACATATAGGTAAAATAGTATCTTGTTAGATCCTGATTTCTTAACTACTTTATATCAAGGAATAATTAATAAAGTTGAGGAAATTGGGATTTTTAAAAATATGTGGCATTAGTTTATTCCAAAACATATCATTTAAGCATTCCAATAGATTTTCTCATAATTTTAGCATCTGACTACTTCAGATACAAAAATTTAAATACAAGCCCACTATATCAGATTGCATTTCTGAGAGATCGCCACAGGATATCTCTTATTCCCACATACTCTTCTGCAATGTGACACTCATCATCCAGAGGTAGAGTTTATTGCTACAGAATCCTTGAATCTGGGCAGACACTATGACTGCCTTGATCATAGAATATTGTGGAAATGATACTGTTCCAATTAAGGAAATAGCCTTTAAATGTCATGGAAGTTTCCATCTCTTGACACTCATACTTGGGATGCTCCCTCGTAAAATCAGCCACTACATTGTAAGAAGCCGAAACAACAGGAGGAACCAGCCCCAGCTGAACTTCCAGCCAACAGCCAGCATCAACCAGCCTTTTTAATGAGCCATCCCAGACATTCAGCTCATTGGAACCTTTAGTTGACTCCTGACTTAACTGCCAGTTTACTGCAACCACACAGAGAACCTAAGTAAAAGATGGCAGCTGTCAACCCACATAATCATGAGATAAAGTTGTTTTATCCCCCAAGTTTGGAGAATTATGTTATGCATGAGTAGATAACCAGAACACCCATCTTTGGAATTAGATCTATGCTTGACTTTAAATGTATCAATGTTTGGAAAGCTGAATAATGATCTATTCTTATTCTATCCCTCTAAACATTTTGTCAGTCTAATATGCTAAGGGAAGACCAATATGTACTTCCCTCATTAATCACTCTGGTGCCAGTTTGGAGATATAGTTTCCATCTGTTATTGATTGGATAATGAATTACGTTTAATTCATTATTGTTAATATGTCAGGATAGTCTAGGTTTGGCTACAGTAATTACCAACCCTAATAGTTTAGTGGCTTAATAAACAGAAGATTATTTCTCACTTATTGTAGGTAATCAGTATGATTGGCAAGCTGGGCTTTGCTAATCATAGTCACTTAAGGACTCAAACCGTTGGCGCAACCCCATCTTGAGTGCCGCTGGTTGTCAAAGGGAAAAGAAAGCTCTGGAACGTCTCACACTTAAATTGAAATGATCTGTCCCAGAAGTGACACACATCACTACTGATATAATTCATCAGCTAGAAGGAGTTTCATGGTCCTCCTCAATTATAAGAAGTGGCTGGACATGGTGGCTCATGCCGGTATTCCCAAGTGGGAGGATTGCCTGAGCCCAGGAGTTTGAGACCAGGCTGGGCAAGATGGCAGGACGCTGTCTCTACAAAATGAAAAAATTAAAAAAATTAGCTGGGTATGGGGGCACACATCTGTAGTCCCAGTTACTCAGGCAGCTGAAGCAGGAGGATCCCCCAAGCCCAGGAATTTGAGATGCAGTGAGCTGTGGTTATGCCATTGCACTCCAACCTGGGCAAGAGAACAAGGCCCCTGTCTCTTATTTTATATAGATAGGTTAAAATAGATAATATGTATATATTTATATGTTTATATATATTTATATTATTTACATATAATATATCTGAGTATCAGGAAATGCAATTCAACCATATGCCCATATGGTAAAGAGCCAGAAATACATATCTAACATAGTAACCAAAAGATTTATAAGAATATCTACTATGCCACTGGGAATTGTTGAGAGTGATTTGTGTGATATTAAATCCATAGAACTTGGGCCAGGTGCAGCAGATTATGCCTGGAATCCTGCCAAGGTGGGAGGACCACTTGAGACCAGGCGTTTGAGACCAGGAGTTTAAGTCCAGCCTAGACAACATAGCAAGACCCCATCTGTAAAAAAATGTTTTTTTAAATTATCCAGGTGTGGTAACACATGCATGTAGTCCTCGCTGCTTGGGAGGCTGAGATGGGAAGATCAGTTGAAGCCAGGAATGAGAGGCTGCAGTAAGCTGACTGCACTACTGCACTCCATCCTGGGTGAGAGAGCAAGACCCTGTCTCAAAAAATTAATTAATTATTAATTAATGGAACTTTCATATTGTTGTAGTTACCCCGAAATGAAATTTCCTTTGCCATCCATTGAGTTTGTGAAGGGCACAGTATATTGTACCCCACAGGTGTTCAATGCCCCAGAGCAGCAAAGTTTCAGAAAGGAGTCCTTCTAAGCCATAGCTGCTCTGCAGACTTGAGCCAGAACTTAGAAATATTTCTAGTCTGAAGTACCCTATAGCAGGCTAAACAATACCTTTTGAGTAGAAAGTATAGGTATAATAGAAGGAAAAGAGCATAGATATATATATGAATGAAGTGGGGCTGAATACAAGAGAAAAGAGAAAAGAAACCTCCAATCATAAACATTATGTGGGTCTCCATCCTGAATTCACACTATCTGAATGTCTGGGGATAAAGAGCTAAGAATGTAAAATAATGCAGGCTGGTAATGTCTTTAGGTGGTTGACCAGAAACAAATACGAATCAATTCTTGAAGAGCCTACTCTCATCCTTTATCTTAAAAAGCTTTTCATCTCAGAGTATGAAAAGATTACCAAACATAGAAGAAAAGAGGCACAATTAATTAGAACTAGCAGAAACAATGGGTAGTAGGATCAGATATTCAGAAATCTGTATTTATTGGAAGAATCAGACACATGACATAAAATAAATATGTTTAATATGTATCAAAAAAAATGAGAGACTTAGAAATAAGCAATTTGGCAAAGACCCAAACAGATCTCCAACAAATCAAATATAATTTTTTTAAATTCAGTACCTATCTTAGTTCAATAAATTTTTAAAATTTAATGTATGTCTTTAAACAGCAGATTAAACACAATAAAAGAATTAATTAATTGGAAAATAGGAAAAATTACCCAGAGGGCAATCCTCAGAGAAAAAGAAATGGGAAATATTGAAGAGAAGTCAAGAAGCATGGTGACCAGAGTGTACGTGTCTGACTTATGTTTAATTGGAATTCCAGAAGAAAAGAGAGACTGGGACAGAGGCAGTATTTGAAAAAGAGACCTTTTCAGAACTGAGGAAAGTTACCCACAGATGTTAGAAGCCTAACAAATCTTAGGCAGGACAAATGAACATAAATTTACATGTAGCGCAACACAGATATTGTAAAACACCAGTTCTAAAGAGAACATCACAAAAGTAGAAAAGAATGGCAGATTATCATAAAAAATGCAACAATTAAACCAACAGCTGACTTCTCAGTCAGAAAGAAGTAAAACTGGAACACAGAGCAGTGATATTTTCAATATACTGAGAGAAAATAGTTATCAACCCCAAATTTCTGTGGCAGTGAAAACATCTCTCAGGAATGAGGGTAAGATGAAGATAACTTTTGATAAGCAAAATTTGAGAGAGTTATCCCTGAGTAAACCTTCTGCCTGAAGGATATATGTGAGGGAAAAGAAAGTTGATCCTATATGGCTTGTATGAAATGCAAGAAAGAATAGAGAAAGCTATTAATATGTGAATAAATCAAAACAAATATTGTATAAATTGTAACAATAAAATTGTCCTATGTATTTTTAAAAAGTTATTAAAATGCATGATAGCAAACAAGTTGAAAGGATTGTAATTAAAGTGTACTAAGGTCTTTATATGGGGGAGGATAAATATATGAGTTAATTTTGACCTTGATATTTTAAGATGAATATTAAAATGTCTAGGGTAACATATAATAGAAAATCAAAGTGTATGATTTCCAAATTAGCAGAATGACAAAAACTGAATTAAAAATAACCAATTAGTTAAAAATACATGAAAAAGAAAATTTAAAAAAGGATAAATAGAAAGCATGACATAAGATCTAGGCTGTTCTATAGTGACCGTGTGAAATGTATTTGTCTCTTGAAAATGTGGTGCTTTCAAGAATGAAATTGTTTTCTGTCATAGTTTTCGGTCCATTAGTGGTTGAAATTGCTTTAAACTGAGGACCTTTTGAACTTTAGTGAGTAATTAGTGCCATCACTGAATGAGGTCCAAAATGATACCCCACTAATGTTAAAATCTGGGCTAAAATCAGTAGTGTTTCAGGAATAGAAGCCAGTATGCTTTTAGAAAATACATACCATTTTGCAGTAGTAAAAGTGGTTTTGAATTAATTTTCATTAATCTAAGCTAAAACTGCATATAGACATATTGAAAAAAGTGAAATCACCATACATTCCCAAATCTATCATGATCACTTAAATTATAACCTATATTAATTGATCAAATGACTGAAAAACCTGATGTACTGTTACCTTAAAAATGTCCAAAATGTCTTTTTAAAATGCCATTACTAGAATAACTGACTAAAGCCACCCCATGTCATATAAGGGTCCCAACTGATAATGAAAGCTAACCTTTTTAAAAAGGGCACAAAAATAACACTAAGATACAACAGCTTTGCTACTGTCTTAAAGGAAAAAGTCCAGGTCATCAGCATCTGAAGTCCCCACAGACGACCTATGTGTATTAATGGATTTGTTAAATAATGGGGAATAGTTTTAAAGCAGCCCTGACAACGTCAGGTAGTTGTGGAAGGAAACTGAACCTTCAAATAGTTAAGTTATACTTTCATTTGAATGCCATGATGTGTTGTAAAAAGGGGAAAAAAAGACAAATGAAAAAGAAAAACTTTCTTTCTAGGTCTTCTGACATGCTTTTCCTATTACTCATTTTCCATTTTTGTGTTTCTCTCCTCTTTATTGTCAGGAAGGGCCCCTTTCAGAGAGCAAGTTCAGTCCAGTATGATATCAACCTGGTGGAGATGAGCAGTACCAGTGCCCATCACAGTGAGTAAACTCAAAACGAATGCTCATTTTAAAACCCTAGATGAGACTGTTGTTGATACCTGTAGGGATGTGGATTTAGATCTATCCAGAAAAAAAAGGTTGATCCTAAAATTTCCCTATGGATTTTTTTTTTGCCAGATACCCTTTTCACATAAAAATGAACTTATTATCAGTATGACATAAATCACATTTTTTCCCCAAACAAAACAATGTTATCTCAACATGTGAAATTCTGGTGTTAGCTCTAATGTGCCACACGGATATAAGGTAGTAGTTTCTCAGGAATATTTTGAAGTGAGCTAGCATATGGAGAGGAAGAAGAGTTCCGCCTGTAAAGATCAGCAAATCTTGGAAAACTTGTAGACAAATTGATGTTTAAAATTGTCTTGAGACTTCTGGCCAAGATGGAGTAACAGGCACTGGATTTATTTCCTTCTACTTAAAACAACAAAAAATGGACAAAATATACGAAGCAGTGGTTTTGAAGACGTTGCTATCAGGCAGCAAAGGAACCAGGAGCCCTGAGAGATGGAAAACAGACTAGGTGAGCCAATGATTGCCTTAGATTACTGGCTGGAGAGAGTTTCCAGGCTTTTGTGCAAGGCGGTGAACCCCAGGCTGAGTCTGGCAGACTGCGAGTTGATGGAGCTGAGAGTCTGAAAACATCAAGGTGGCTATATTGTACTGAGAGTCCTGGAAAAAAGAGAGCTGTATGAAGAGAGAACTCTAGAGACCTTCAGGTCAAGGATTCAGTTGAATACTAACCAGGGCATGTGTGGGAGGAAAATACATGAGGGTGTGGGGAAAAAAAATCACCTGAAAGGATGACAGGTGCCCAGTATTCACAAGGGCCAGGAAACGTGCCTGTTCCCACCGAGACTGAAAACCTCATTATTCATGGGGCACTGGGTAGAGTACACAGAAAGGTATTTCCCTGATAGTGGGGAATAACTAGCCCTAGATGAAGCCTGCTGCAGTGCTGCCTACTGAACTGTAAAAGCATGAGCTGACAGTATCAAATTGTTTCCAAATAACTACATCCCAGATCAAATCGCAACAATGCTAAAAACAGCTGGTACCCAACAGGTGAAATTAATAATGTTTCACATCCAGTAAAATTACTAACCTCCAAAGGAGCAGCAAATGTGCTCAAAATGAGAAATATTAAGAAACTGAAGGTGGGGCGCGGAGGCTCATGCCTATAATCCCAACACTTTGGGAGGCCGAGGCAGGTGGATGACTTGAGATCAGGAGTTCAAACCAGCCTGGCCAACACGGTGAAACCCCAATCTCTACTAAAATACAAAAAAATAAAAAAAAGTAACATCCAGTGGTGGGTGCCTGTAATCCCAGCTACTCTGGAGCTGAGGCAGAAGAACTGCTTGAACTGGGGAGGCAGAGGTTGCAGTGAGCTGAGATTGCGCCCCTGCACTGCAGCCTGGGTGACAGAGTGAGACTCTGGCTCAAAAAAAAAAAGAGAAATTGAAACGGATGTTAGAAATGCCAGGCAAGCACAGTTATTATAAATGTAGATTCAAAAGTTAAGTAGAAATGTGGAAGATGTATTTTTTAAAGGGTCCAAATTGAACTTCCAGAGATGAAAACTAGTGTCTGGGATAAACACACACACACACAAAACAAAAAACAAAACAAACAAACACTGGATGGTATTTGTTAATACCACACCATAGAAAATGGTATTACCTACCATAGAAAATATTGGTGAACTTGAAGATATAGCAATGTAAACTATGAAAAAAACACAGAAAATTTTTTAAAATGAAAAGACCATCCCTGAAGGAGATAAGAGAGAAGAGGGAACAGAAAAAATATTTGAAGAAGTAAGGGTCAAAATTTTTTCTAGATTTAATGAAAACAATCAATTCACACATATAAGAAGTTCACCAAGGTCTGGCACTCTGACTCACGCCTGTCATCCCAGCATTTTGGGAAGGCAAGGCAGGAGGATCACTTGAACCAAGGAGTTTGAGACCAGCCTGGGAAACATAGTGAGACCTCATTTCTACAAAAAAGAAACAAAATTAGCTGAGCATGATGGAGTTTATCTGTAGTCCCAGCTGCTCAGAAGGTGGGAGAATCGCTTGAGCCCAGGAGGTCAAGGCTGCAGTGAGCTGAGACTGTGCCACTGCACTCCAGCCTGAGTGACAGAGTAATATATCAAGACATATCATAATCAAATTGCTCAGAACCAGTGATAAAGTCTTAAAGGCAGCTAGGAAAAGACACATTACAAGCAGAGAAACAAAGCTAAGGATTTCAGCAAGCATTTTTCAGAATAACACACCTTAAAAGAGTAGAGCAACATCTATGATGTATTTTAAAAAGTAAACCTATAATTCTGCATTCAGCAAAAATATCTTTTAAACATAGGCAAAATAGGCAAATCAATCTTGAAAAAGATGAACAAAGTTTTGCCTATTTCTTTTCACACTTCCTAATTTCTAAACTTACTATGAAGCTGTAGTAATCAATGTAGTACTGGCATAAGGATAAACATATAGATGAATGGAATATAATTGAGAGTTCAGATGTACCTCCTTATATTTATAGTAAATGCATTTTTAAATGGTGCAAGACAATTCAGTGGGGGGTAATAATAGTCTTTTCAACAAATACTGCTGCAAAAACTGGATATCCACTCACAAAAGAATGGATTTAAACCACTACTTCAAACCATATATAAAAATTAACTCAAAATGGATCAAAGATCTAAATGTAAGAGCTAAAACCATATAACTCTTAACAGAAAACATAGGTGTAAATCTTCATGACCTTGGATTAGGCAATGGATTCTGAGATATCCTAAAAATACAAGCAAAAAAGAAAAATGCATAAATTGTATTCATTAACATTAAAAACAAAAAAAGTTTTGTGCCTTAAAGGATATCATCAAGAAAGTGAAAATACAGTCTACTTCTGAGAGAAAAACATTTTTTAAATCATATGTATAAGACTTCTCATATGTATGATTTGAAATACATATATGTATTTGAATATATAAATAACATTTACAACTTAACTAATTTAAGAAATGAGCAAAGGATTGGAAAAGAGTTCTCCAAATAATACGTACAAATGACTAGTAATCCCATGAAAAGACAATCATCATTAGCCATCAGGAAAATGACAACTGAAACCACAATGCAACTGAGTGTGGTGGTATACTTTTATAGTCCCAGCTATTTGGAGGCTGAGTGGAGGATCGCTTGAGACCAGGAGTTTGAGGCCAGCCTGGGCAACATAACAAGACCCCATCTCTTAAAAAAAAACAAAAACTTCAGGTAGGGTGAAAAAAAAATGTACATGAATGTTCATAGCACATAGCAGCATTATTTATAATAGCCAAAAAAGTAGAAATTAATCAAATGTCCATCAGCTGATAAATGGATAAATAAAATATGCTGTATTCCCACTATGGAATATTATTTGGCAGGAAATAGAAATGAAGTAGTAATATATACTGGAACATGGATGGACTTTGAAAACAATATGCTGAAATGAAAGAAGCCAGTCATAAAGGAACACCTATTTTATGATAACATTTATATGAAATGCCAGAACAGGCAAATCTATAGAGACAGACAGCAGATTAATGTTTGCCAAGGGTTGGAGGAAATGGGGGGATACTGGAGAATGATGGCCTAAGGGATGTGGGCTTTCTTTTGGGGAATGAAAGAGTCATAAAATTGATTGTGCTGATGGTTGTACAACTCTGAATACACTAAAAGCCACTGAATTGTACCTTTAAATGAGTGAATTGTATGGTATGTAAATTATATCTCAAAGCCATAAAAAAATCAGTAAACTAACTGTTTAGAAAAAATGAAGGCAAAATATTTTCCAGGCATATGAATGTTGAAAGAATTTATCATCACCAGAACCGCACTAAGTAAATGTTAAAGGAAGTCCTTCAGGCAAAAGGACAGTATCAGATGGAAATATGGATATACATCAAGGGAGTAAGAGCACCGGAAATGACACCTACGTGGGAATTGACAATTTAATGACAAATCTTAACAACATAGTATGGGACTTACAACATACAGAAAAGCAAAACGTATAGTAAGAAAATACAAAGATTGGGAAGGTAGCAAGAGAAATACCCCACTGTAAGGTTCTTATGCTAAATGTCAAGCAGTATATTGTCACTTGAAGGGAAACTGTGATAAGTCAAAAATGTATGCTAGAAACTCTGGAGCAACCTCTAAAAAGTCTAAATCACCCAGTTAATACAGAGATGATAAAACTGAAAAAAAAATGTGATATGCTATCTACAAGAAATTTACTTTAAGTATAAAGACACAAAGGTTAAAAGGATGAATAAAGATATATCATGGTGGCCAGGCATGGTGGCTCATGCCTTGAGGTCACAAGTTTGAGATCAGCCTGGCCAACATGGCAAAACCCCGTCTATACTAAAAATACAAAAATTAGCTGGGCATAGTGGTGGGCACCTGTAATCCCAGCTATTTGGGAGGCTGAGGCAGGAGAATCGCTTGAACCCAGGAGGCAGAGTTTGCAGTGAGCTGAGATCGAGCCACTGTACTCCAGCCTGGGCAACAGAGTGAGACCTCATCTCAAAAAAGAAGAAAAGAAAAGAAAAAAGAAAGAAAGAAAGAAAGAAGAAAGCTCACCCAGATGAAACTCCTTTTTATGAAATATACTCTTGGAAAATCTGGAAGATAATGTCTCAGAGATTTAAAAATTCTTAGCATTGCAGGCTGAAGAAATCTTGATGTGGTGATAAACTTTAGTGACAGCTGTGCAAGAAAAATTAAATGAAATAAAAACCAAAATGGAGGAAGACATGTATCTAGAATATAAAAAGAACTCTTTCACATCAATAATAAAAAGTCATTCCAATTAAGATTTGGGCAAAAAGAAGCAGAAGAAGCCACAGAGCAGTGATTCCATGGCATTCCTGTTCACGAGTAAGCATT
The DNA here is from genome assembly GCA_004027715.1 of Plecturocebus donacophilus. Lineage (NCBI taxonomy): Eukaryota > Metazoa > Chordata > Mammalia > Primates > Pitheciidae > Plecturocebus > Plecturocebus donacophilus. The sequence continues at coordinate 25,315 of PVKP010003642.1, read as the reverse complement.
TCTTAAGTGGGGACGCCATGCTTGATGCAGAACTCGTGGAAAACAAAAAGAACCAAATGAAAGAATAAGCAGGAAAAAGTACAGCTACTTGAAATGGATCTAAATCTTGACCCATCTGATATTCAGTTCTTGGAGGATGCCACAAACAATGTGGAGTTAACTGAGTCTTTGTTCCAGGAAATGGATGACCTGGAGCTGGGGGCTGAGGAGGATGGTCCAGACTCCAATCCTGCGGACCCAGAAAGTGACTCCACCGACCAGAGGGCTGTCCCCATCTGCAGGGAGTCTCAGCGCCAAGCATCATGGCTATGCTCAGAGGGTTTTGATTTTCCTTTCCTTTTCTCCAAGAAGAAATAACTTTCAGGAGAATATTCCTCTGTTAGATTTAATCATTCAACTTAATAAACTTACCTTAAAATTTCAAAAAATTGTAATTTCTATATATCAATTGTATTCCTATATATCAATAACAATTAGATATGGAAATTTAGAAAATTATCATTTACAATAGAATCTCAGTATATTAAGTACATAGGAATACATCAGACAAAAATATGAAAGACCTATGCAGTGAAAACTAAAAAAAAATTGCTGTGAGAAATGAAATGAAGACCTAAATAAATGGAGAGTTGTATTTTGTTCATAAATTTTGAAGATTCAATATTATAAGATATTAGTTCTCAAACTGACCTATACAGATGGAATGCCATCCCCGACAAAATCTCAACAGGTGTTTTTGTAAAAATTGACAAGGTGATTCTGAAATTCTCATGGACATGCAAAGGACCTAGAATAGAGAAAATCGTTTTGAAAAAGAAGAACAAAGTTAGAAGCCTCATACTGTCTTATTTCCTGACAGTATAAAGCTACAATAATCAAGACAATGTGGTATTGGCATCCAGATAGACCACAATTGATTTTTTACAAAGCTGCCAAGGCAATTCAGTATAGAAAGGATAGTCTTACAGACAAATGATACAGGGGGAGTTTGGATATTCACATGCAAAAACGTGAATTCAGACCCTTTACCATAGACAAAAAATAATTCAAAATGGATCTAAATATGAGTTTGAACTATAAAACCCTTAGAAGAAAACATTAGAGAAAGTCTTTGTGACACTGAATTAGGCAAAGATTTTTAGATGCAATCCCAGCTACCTGCCCTGGAGGCTGAGGCAGGAGAATCACTTGAACCCAGGAGGCGGAGGTTGCAGTGAGCCAAGATCGTGCCACTGCACTCCAGCCTGGACGACAGAGTGAGATTCTATCTTAAAAAAAAAAAGAAAGAAAGAAAGAAAGAAAAATTCTCAGAGAATGGAAAGATTTTAAATGATCATGGTGTTAACTGGAAAGGTTAACGCTAGGGGCCAAATCCGATAGAAACAAGCTTGGAAATAGTATCGTGCCATTAGGTCTGGAATGCACAAGTATCCATGCCTGTAATTCATCAACAGCATTTTCCCCAAAAGGTTTGCCTCTTGATTTTTAAATTTTCCCCAGAATGTTCAGTGGTATGGTAAAGACTTATTTTTTAGAAACCACACACATATAAAACAGCTTGACTCCTTTCTGTTTATAAAGACATATTTGTGTATATTATATCTATGTGTGTACATTATATATGTGTACTACATATATGTGTGTGTGTGTGTGTGTGTGTGTGTGTGTGTGTGTGTGTATGTATATATATATGTGGCCATGCAGCCTCTCCACACATATACATATGCTCTGGTTAACTGGAGAGTTTTGGAACTCAAGTATTAAATTACTATTTTTTTTAAATAGAAAAAGACATCATAACAAAGGTTAAAAATTGGGGTAAGGTATTAGGCTTAGCTCACAAAATTAGCTCATTTGACCAAACATTTTTTTCAAGGATTGAACAATCTCAGTCAATAAATGCAAGGCCATAACTATAAGCAAACAACAACCACCCCTCGCCACACACACACACACACACACACGCCTTTTACTAAATATGTGTCATGAAAATAAAGTTAATTATCTGAGGAGAGTTGATGAAGACTTGGAGTTGCTTAAAAATGTTAGCTCATTATGAAACTCATAGCATAAATGTACGTCATACTTTAAAACTTATTAATGACCTTCCTTTTCCGAGGATGTCCTCCTGCCACCACACCATCAAGCCTTATTTCATTGGTAGGGTTACTCACGTTGCCTTGTGTGCTTCTGTAATGTAATCCTCCCCAGGTAATCTTTCCAATTTATTCCTAGCATAAATCCACAGCCTGAAGTCTTAGAATGCATTTATAGTGCTGTTTTTTTTTTTTTTTTTTTTTTTAGAAAAAGAGAGAAAAGGAGAAAGAGCAAAAGAAAAAAGGAATGAAAGAGAGATATACTGCTGTTATACATCGTTCATATTACAATGCCCTAAAGCTGACAACACAACTCTCCAAATAGAAAGAAAGCAGTGTAATGATATTAATCATGCACATCACATGCCTATGTGTGCCAGGCACTATGGTTAATATTTCAAGTATTTCACCCCCATAAATCTTAACTGCATGGGGTAGGTGGTATTATTCCCACTTTACAATGAGAAAACAGGTTTGGGGACGTTAAACCCATGTTTTTCTTACTGCACTTCCGCTTCCACAGATATGGGTGATAGTCTCAGGGTTTGTTGGCTACAGAGGGAATTTGTGTCTCAATAGTCCCAATTAGCCACAGGTTTTATTAGTCCTTATGTTTCCTCGGTATTTTCTAGCCATCTATTACTATTGTCATTGCTGTTACAGTGGCTTACTCTAGCAATCTTTTCCCCTCAACCACCCTTTTCTAACTTGTAATATCTCAGAAAGGTCACCAGTCTTGTTAGAACTTTGGGTAAAAGAGGCATTGAGCAAAGGCGGTGTTGATAGTGGTGGTGAGGGTAGAGGGGTGAGCGCATGGGGAACTGATGAGACTTGAATGGGGAATCCGGCGTTCTGAGGAGTCTTGTAGAACAGGGTGCTGGAAATTTTTGATATCCTAGGTTAGTTTACCTCAACACATCCTATGACAAACAGAAGGGGTTGGCTTATATATGTGAATAAGATGAGAAAGACATGTAGGTAGGTGTGCATATAAAGAAAAATTGCAATGGAGAAAGCATCTTAATTCTTATTTTTCATAGATCATGGAGAACACTGAGGAAAGGTCAAAGTGAACCAAATCATTGCTTTTATTTTACAAAGGAGAAAATGAAACACCATTAGGTAAAAGAATTAAAAATATAATCCTTTATTTCCTAAATGAAACACTTGTGTAACCTGTCATATCATGAACCTGTCATAATCCACTCTGCTGCAAGGCGTGTGTGCTTTTGTAATTGCGTCAGTCCATCGGCAACTGCTAAGTAGGGGATACCAGTATAATTCGGAAGTCACATTGGCTCAACATGACTCTCCCCGGAAAGCTGATGTGCTGAAGCAACCAGAGACAAATGTTCACGCACCTAGAGAGAAACCCTGAGGGATATATGAAGATCTTATGAAAAAGGATGAAAATCCTTTAAGCGCAAGAAGTAGCTGGCTTAGTGGCCTTCAAAACCACCTCATTCTTGCTCTGTTAATGTATCTGAGAAGCTGCAAGTACAGATGAAAACACTGAGAAGACATTTCACCTGGCAATTAGAAAAAAGCACTGACTGGCTGGTCGTGGTGGCTCACGCCTGTAATCCCAGCACTTTGGGAGGCTCAGGTGGGTGGATCACGAGGTCAGGAGTTCGAGACCAGCCTGGCCAAAATGATGAAACCTCGTCTCTACTAAAATTACAAAATTAGCCGGTCATGGTGGCAAGTGCCTGTAATCCCAGCTACCTGGAAGGCTGACGCAGAATGGCTTAAACCTGGGGGCAGAAGTTGCAGTAAGCCAAGACTGCACCACTGCACTCCAGCCTGAGTGACAGAGCAAGACTCCGCCAAAAAAAAAAGGCACTGACTGATGGATACCTCTGTATCATTCTTTCAATACTGATGAAATACCTGGCCCCAGTCCTTTATTATTAACATCCTGCACTAGTGTGGTATATTTGTTTAACCAATATTGGCACATTTTTACTTGTTGAGACAAGGTCTCACTGTCACCCAGGGTAGTGGAAGCCTATAGTTTACATGAAGGGTCCTCTTTTTGTTGTATGGCTTTATGAATTTTGACCAATATATAATGTCATGGATCCACTACTTATTTATTTTTTTGAGATGGAGTCTTGCTGTTGTTGCCCAGGCTGGGGTTCAGTGGTGTGATCTCGGCTCACTGCAGCCTCCGCCTCCCAGGTTCATGTGATTCTTGTCCCTCAGCCTCCTGAGTAGCTGGGATTACAGGCGCATACCACCACACCCGACTAAGTTTTTGTATTTTTAGTAGAGACAGGGTTTCACCATGTTAGCCAGGATCTCCTGACCTCAGGTGATCCACTCGCCTTAGCCTCCCAAAGCACTGGGATTATAGCTGTGAGCCACTACACCCGGCCATGTATCCACTATTATAGTATTGTATACAGTAGTTCCACTGCCCTAAAAATCTCTACTCCATGTATTTACCCCTCCCTCTCTCCCACTGAACCTGTAACCACTAATGTCTTTACTTTCTCCAGAATCATACATTTGAAATCATATAGTATGTAGCCTTTAAGACTGACTTCTTTCACTTAACGTTCTTCTGTGTCTTGTGACTAAATACCCCAACCCCTCTTTTTTAAATAGCTAGGCCATATGATTTTTGGGGGGTGGCTTAAACATTTACTTTGGCAAAATATACATAAGATTTAAATTTTAACCATTTTGAAGTGTACAGTTTAGAGGCATTAAGTACATTGTTATGTACCAATCACCACTATGCACCTCTGGAAATTTTTCATGATCCCACACTAATCTGTTTCCCTTAAACAATAAACTCCCATTCCCTCCTGTTCCCAGTGACAAAAAAGTAACCTTCGTTCTACTTTGTCTCTATGAATCTCACTACTCTAGGCACCTAAGTGGATTCATAAGTATTGTCCTTTTGTGATTTACTTCACTTAGTGTCTTGTTCATCTATGACGTAGTATGTAGCAGAATTTCCTTTGTATGGCTGAATAATACTCCATTGTGTGGATATAACACATTTTGTCTATCCATTCATCTGCTAGACATTTGGGTTGTTTCTACATTTTGACTACTGTGAATAATGCTGCAATGAACATTGGTATACAAATATACCCTTAAGCCCTTGCTTTCAATTACTTTGTGTATATACCCAGAAATGCAATTGCTGAATCAAACAATTTTATATTTAATTGGAAAACCATCATACCGTTTTCTACAGGAGCCGCACCACTGTATATTTCCACCAGTAATTAGAGTTCCAATTTCTCCACATTCTTGCCAAGACTTTTTTTTTTTTTTTTTTTTTAATAACAGCTATCCCAATGGGTATGAAGTGGTATCTCATTGTGGTTCTGCTTTGCATTTCCTTACTGTTTGGTGATATTAAGCATTTTTTCATGTGCTCATTGGCTATCTGCATGTCTTCTCTGGAGATCTATCCAAATCCTTTGCCATTTTTAAAATCAAGTTTTTACATTGTTGTTGCATTTTAGGAGTTTTGTATGTATTCTGGATGTAAGTCCTTATTAGGTATGTGAATTGCATGTATTTTCTCCCACTCCATAGGTAATCTTTTTACTCTGTTGATAGTGTCCTTTGATGCACAAAATTTTAAATTTTTAACTTAAGTCCAATTTGCCTATTTTTTCTTTTGTTGTCTGAATTTGGTGTCATATCCAAAAAATCATTGCTACATCCTAAGAGTTTTATGGTTTTCGTGCTCACAGTTAGGTCTTAGATCCGTTTTGAGTTAATTTTTGCACATGTTAAGTTTGCAACTTCATTCTTTAGCCATGTGGTTTTCCAGCTTTCCAAACATCACTATTTGTTGAAAAAAACTATCCTTTGAATAGTCTTGGCACCTTTGTCAAAAATCGTTTAGCTACATATGAGAGGGTTTATTTCTAGGGTCTCCAGTCTATCCCATTGGTCTGTCTGTATGCCAGAATCACATTGTTTTGATTACTGTAGCATTATAGTAAGTTTTAAAATCTGGAGGTATAAATCTTCCAGTTTGTTTTCTTTCAAGACTGATTTGGCTATTTGGGATCCCTTCAGATCCCATATGAACTTCAGGATGAGCTTTTCCATTTCTGAAAAAAAAAAAAAAAATCCTAGAATTCTGATAGATTGCAGTGAATCTGTAAATCACTTTGGATAGTGTTGACATATTAACAATATTCTATTTTCCAATCCATGAACATGAGATGTGTTTCCATTTATGTCTTTATTTAAGCAGTGTTCTACGGTTTTCATTGTACAAGCCATTCACCACCTTGGGTAAGCCGATTTCAGTGTATTTTAATTCTTTCTGATGCTATGATAAATGGAACCGTTCTTGTAATTTCCTTCGCAGATTGTTCATTGTTAGTGTACAGGAATGCAACTGAGTTTTGTGTGTTTTGACTTTGTATCCTGCTACCTTGCTGAATTAATTAACTCTAAAAGTTTTTTGTTTTTGGGAGACTCTTGCTGTCACCCAGGCTGGAGTGCAGTGGCATGATCTCAGCTCACTGCAACCTCCGCCTCCCGGTTCAAGTGATTCTCCTGCCTCAGCCCCCTGAGTAGCTGGGACTACAGGCAAGTGTCACCATGCCCAGCAATTTTATTTTTTTGTATTTTTAGTAGAGATGGGGTTTCACAGTATTAGCCAGGATGGTCTCGATCTCCTGACTTCATGATCTGCCCACCTCAGCCTCCCAAAGTGCTGAGATTACAAGTATGAGTCATCACACCTGGCCTGTTTGTTTTTTTTTTTGTGTGTGAAATCTTTAGGGTTGTCTAAAGATCATACCATCTGTCAACAGATAGGATTTTACTTCTTACTTTCCAGCTTGGATGTCTATTTTTCTAACTCAGGCTAGAACTTCCAGTACTGTGTTAAAAAGGAATGGTGAAAGTGAGCATTGTTGCTTGATCTTAGAGGAAAAGCCTTCAGTCTTTCACCACTGAGTATGACATCTACTGTGGGCTTTTCATATCTGGCTTTTGTTATGTTGAGGTAGTTTCCTTTTATCCCTCATTTGTTGAGTGTTTTTCATCACAAGAGGCTGCTAGATTTTGTAAGATGCTTTGCCTGCATCAATTGAGATAATCATCTGGTTGTTTTCCCTTCATTCTGTTAATGTGGCATATTATACTGATTTTTGTATGTTGAACCATCCTTGCATTCCAAGAATTGATTTCATTTGGTCATGTTGTATAATCCTTGTAATATGCTGCTAAATTCTGTTTCCTAGTATTGACAATTGTTGAATCAGTGCTCATAAGAAATATTAGTCTGTAATCTTTTCTTGTGGTATCTTTGTATAGCTTCAGCATCAGGGTACTACTAGACTCGGAATGAATTAAGGAAGCATCCTTCCTCTTCAATTTTTGGGAAAGGTTTGAGAGGGATTGGGGTTATTTTTTCTTGTTTGGTAGAATTCACAAATGAAAATCATCAGGTCCAGGGCTTTCTTTTCCAGAGTAATTTTGGTTACTAATTCAATCACCTAATTATAGTTCTATTCAGATTTTTACATTTTTTTCATAGTTCAGCAGTGATAGGTTTTGCATTTCTAGGATTTTGACTATTTCATCTAGGTTGTCCAATGTATTCTTATAATCCTTTTTGTTTTTTTAGAATCTAGAGGGCTGTCCTCATTTTCATGTATTTTAGCAATTGAGTCTTCCTTATTTTCTTAGTCCATCTAGGTACAGGTTTTTCAACTTTATGGTCTTTTAAAGAACTTGTAGTTTCATTTATTTTTCTCTAATGTTTCTATTCTTTATTCAATTAATTATATCTGTTCTAATCTTTATTATTTCCTTCCATCTGCTAGCTTTGGATTTAGTGTTGCAAAGTCAGATGACATGAGATGTTGTTGCTCTTGAGATGGTGTCTTGCTCTGTCGCCCAGGTTGGAGTGCAGTGGCACAATCTCCACTCACTGCAACCTCCCCCTTCTGGGTTCAAGTGATTCTTCTGCCTCAGCCTCCCAAGTAGCTGGGACTATGGGCATGTGCCACCACACCCAGATAATTTTTGAATTTTTAGTAGAGATGGGACTTCACTGTGTTAGCCAGGATGGTCCCTATCTATCTCCTGACTTCATGATCCCTCCACCTTGGCCTCCCAGAGTGCTGGGATTACAGGCATGAGCCAACCGTGCCCAGCCGGTGTGATTTTTTTTTAAATGTAAGCATTATGTCTATAAATCTCCCCTTTAGCAGTGCTTTTACTGCATCCTATAAATTTCAGTATGTTGCATTTTTCTAACTTCCCTTGTGATTTCTTCTTTACCCATTGGTTGTGTTGTTTAATTCCCACAATGGAGGCTTGATTTATTGTTCAATGATTCCATCTCAAGTTTGCTGATTCTTTCTTCTACCTGCTCATATCAGCTGCTGAACCCCTCTAGTGAAAATTTCATTACACTTTTCTCCTCCAGAATTTCTTTTTATAATGCCTAGCTCTGTTGATATTCTGATTTTATTCATTTATCATTTTTGTGATTTCCTTTTTTTGTTCATGCTTTCCTTTAGTTCTTGGGACCTATTTGAGTTGTTTTAAAGTATTTGTCTAGTTTAATGTCCTTCATTAGGACACTGTCAATTAATTTTGATCTTTTGAATGGGCATTATTTTCCTGTTCCTTTGAATGGCTTGTGATTTTTTTCTTGAGAATTGGGTGTTCACTATTATAATATGGTAACTCTAGGTATGAGATTCTTTCCTTTTCTCATGGTTTTCTGTATCGTTTATTTTTTTATTGTTAAAAGCTGTCATCCATTTGTTTTCAGTTTTCCAAACTATTTTTATAAAAGATGATTCTTTTTGTGTGTGATCACTGAAGTCTCTCTTCCTTTTATGTCACGTTCAGCTATTTTGACAGAAATTCCCTTGAATGCCAGGAGCTATCCTAGATTATACAAATTGGCTTTGTGCCAGGTAATCCTTCAATCCTTACTTTGGCCTGCTCTTCAGCTTAGGGACTAGAGCAAGGTGAAAGCTTAGGTCTTAGAACTTTCTGGGCAAGTGTTTTCCCTAGGCATGCATGTCGCATTTTAAACCCCTCCTGTATATATAACAACTGTTCTTAATTTCCCAAAAGTCTTACCCCAGATTCTCCACTGGGCCTTAGTTGTTCTATTTTATGTTTCTACTCATCATCTTTTGCCCCAGACACCTGTGGTTCTTTGCAGCTTTTATAAGCAGTGCCCACCCTTCCAGTTAGGCAAAACAAAAATGTGACCTTGGGTCAGTCCTTCATGTATCCCCAGACGGGTCAGAAAAAAAAGTACACAGTAATTTGCAAAAAAAAAAAAAAAAAAAAAAAAAAAAAGTCTATTCTGTTTTCCAAGGGAGGAAACTGGGCTTCTGCTGCTTCAAGACTGCCACAGTGCAGGGAGGAGTTGGGGCAAGAGCCAGTAAAAAATCATAAAATTTTCCTACCATTCCGAAGATGACTGGGCATTCTTTTGGTTGCTGTAAACCTTTGCATTTTCCAAAGCTCCAACAACGTTTGTTCAGACAGCTGCTACTCAGTTTTTAATGTTTTGATGGGGAAACAAAAGCTTGCAGCTTCTAAGTCCACTCATTTTGCTGATGTCACTTGGGTCAATTATATTTTATTCCTCTCTATAATTCTAGTATTACAACAAGACCTTAAATAGGGTATATTTACTAAGTATGGTGATTAAATTTTGGTTAGTCAGAATTAGAAAAATGTCAACGGTCTCAAAATTCACCTCAATCTGATCATTTCCATTTAAAAGCAACATTAATATTTTCTTCTAAATTAATCTATCTTGCCTATTTTTGCTGGCTGTGACAACAGTCACTACAGAGCAAAAACTTTCATAAATGTTTTAAGAAATGAAAGTTTCCATACCAAAATATTACATGGTATTTATTGGCTTCTGCAGTTTCCTCCTTCGTAGCAGCCTATGTTCTTGTCACTGTCTTCAGTTGTGGCATGGGGTAGAAGTTAAATATATAAAACAAAAATAACATGTCTTGCAAATATTTGATTATTCTTCCCTATATAGGGTCAATATTAAAGTAACTTTCTGGTACCACATTCTTTATATGTGTTCATTTTGTTCATTTAACAAGTGTTCATTTAACAAGGATATTATTACTAATGCTTATTTTATTATTTTAGGATTTTCATTAAGCTAACTCATACCCAGTTTCTACAAATGCAAATCAAGTCAATCATCTAAAATCTTATGATTTCTTCCTAACAAAAGGATCTGGAGTCTTCTGTTTCCATTAAAACTCAATTTATGGCAGTGCAAACCTGGGCCAGACTGGGTATAAAATGACAAAAGCATATTTATATTCTTAAAAATTTCTGCAGATTGCATAGAAAGTTCTCAGATTTGTAAGAGTTTTAATTATTTGCATGTTCACTTTGTTAAATCTGCAACATAAACCAGCTGCACATCTATCTGACCTCTGAGGTTGAAGGTTAGGGTTTGCTTTAAGCAAAACTGAGATAACTATGATGCCCACTTTTATCAATCTGCAGAGGTGTATCTATTTCTAGGTCTTAATTTCAAGGTTTACTTGCCCTCTTCCCTAGACTTTACTTGGATCAAAGGGAATGGAAATATCTACCTTGCTTAAGCCTTATACAAAGGAAACTGTAGCCCCAGAAATTATTTTGCTTTGAGAGTATGTGGATGAAATAAGTATTTTTTAGTGTCTTGATTAAATAAAGCATTCTATGATCTGATCATCAGCTTAGTAAAGTAGGCTAAGAATACACCTTTACTTCTTTTTTTTATGTTCACATTTTTTTCATGTCATCATTATTTTCAGTTTCACAGAGGTCTACAATGATTGTTATCTCTAGGAATTTAGTTTGTTTTTAGCTAATATTCCTTTAATGCTTAAGACAAGCCTTTCAAAATTGTAATAAATGAGTTATGCAGATTTAACTTTGGTTAAATTACTATTTCCCTTCCTTGCAGAACTTCAAGGCCTCTGAGAGGCAGGGAAAATGACTTCTATTCTAATCAGTACTACTATTACTTCTATTAGGTCAACTTTTCCCTTTCTACTTTGCACTAAGGTTGCAGCCAGGTGACTAAATGATTTTATGGTTCATAACAAGCTCCAAAGGCTCAGTTATGAAAAGGAACCCTGTAACAACATTAAATACTGTATGAAATTATCCTGTATTAGACTCTCCTTTGAGATGTAGCAAAACATTTTATATGAGTATTAATTTGTTAGATTAACAGAATTCATTCAATTCTAAGGCTCATTTTGTTCATATTTTCAGTTTTAAAAATCCCTTTTCTCTACTGTTCAACCAACTCTGGTTAATATCAGGGACCAAAAAAGTTAGAAAAATATTTGCCTTATGAGCTTTATGAGCACATTCAAGGAATAGAATTTTGAAGTATTTTGATAATAGCTGAATAACAAGAACTAAATATAAATATTCACAGATGAAAAGTTTCGACCAGTTTTTCTTTGGACTTCTTCAGGAACCAGGATTTAGAATAACCATGAATTAAAGGAATCTTCCAAGTATTTTTATCATATATATATAAATAGCAAGAGAAAAATCTTTTGAGTTTAAAAAAAAAGGGATAAAAGTGATAAAAAAGGAAAAGCAGGAATAATGTTAATACATTTGACTTTACTTACCTTGCAAGTGTTCTACTGTCCTGTTAGAACAAACCACTGACTGTTACAAAAGTAACGTTAGTTACATCATAGTGTATTAAGTGGAATATGCTAATTTCTCTCTTGTAAAACAGTCTGGAGGTGGATAGTCAGGCCAGTTATGGTGTTTCTTCAATGAGGTTGTGCAGGGACCAGGATCCTTCTGTGGTTTTCTTCCAAATGGCGTGTTGCCTCCTCTGCAGGATTTAGGATGGCTCACTACCAGATCCACATTCCAAGCAACAGGATGGAGAAAGGGGCAAAAAAATGGTCATGCCGTTTTGAAGGACATACATCATTTCCCCTCACATTCCACTGTCCAGAGCACAGTCATACCTGCACAGGAGACTGGGAAATGTAGTCTTTATTCTAGGAGGCAAACCCAAATGAAAAATCAAAGGTTCTATCATTATGTGAAAAGGAAAGAATGGATATTGAGGGAAAATTGGTGCTCTCTGCATATCTCTGATTTAGATACTTGTATAGAAATTCAAACTTAAAATCATTCTATTGGGAATATGACATGAATGACTAGCTGACAAATACCAGCTATTCTGGGTTTTTGTTCATAAAGGATTAGTTTACTTCCTTTGTTTATCTACCGAAAGCAATGAAATGCAAAACATTATCTGAATGAGTTCCAAGGTATGTTTTATTGGTATAAAACTAAAATAAGATGATGTGATTCTCTGGTCTACCAGTTAGCTATATAGACCTAGATGAAAAAAAAAAGATTTTTAAGGAAAAAAGTAAAACGTTTTACTTATAATAAAATATTGATTACTCTTGTCAATTTATCTGACCAAAACAAAAATAGTTCTTTAATTTTTGTCAAGTAAGTAAAAAGTAATATTATCACAACTTCTGAAAAAATTCATAAAATTGAAAAGCAGAGAAAAATTTCTCAAACCATCAGTATATTTTTCTCCTTTACTAAGGGAGAAAAAAAGGTATTCATGATTCTGCTAAAAGACATCACCTAACATTATTGCAAGGGGTACTCAGGGAATGTCTTAGATCTCTATCCTACTGATGAATCCCCTTTTGCTCTTCCTATGGAGGAAGTCTATTTAAGGTCACATTACTCAGCGGCTACATGATCTGGTGCAACACAAGCAAAACTATCATCACTCTGCTTGTGCCTGATGCAAAAGCTCTCAACTCCTAGTCTGTGTTATGTCCAAAGTTATCCTTCGTCTAATAGATTAAAAATGCCACCTTCATATGATCTTAGAGCATCAATCGAAGCTACAAAAAAGATGTATCTTAAGTTATTTTTGTTTGAAATACATAGACCAAGTTTCCATTTTCTCAAAAAGGCAGAACCCAAAAGTTATATTTTATGAAAGCCACTTTAAAGATGGCTTTATTTAGATGACCCCAGATGTATGAGTGCCATTATTGTTGTATAGCTGTGAAACAGATCATCATCTTTCACCTCATTACATTTCCTCAATATAAAGTTCCCAGTGACTATCCGATCACATCCAATTTCTCCATTTCCAAAGAAGCCGAATAAGGGCACACTAGGAAAATACTTTCTAAATGCATCAGCCTCAACATTCCCCTTGGCTCTGTAATACTGAAAGCCCCTGCCAACGCATGCAAACATGAAGCCAATGGTGTTCTGCTCTGGAATGTTGGCCGCTTTGAGGCGCTGCATCGCAGCCTCAGCAGTCTTCTCGTCATTGACGTCCTCGCTGAGGAGCACAGTGGCACTCTGGATTCGGTGTCCACTAAATGACAGTCCAACCACACCAGTGGCATCAATATCCAGAGGGTTCCTGAAAAATTAAGTTAGAAAAGTGGCAATATCTCATGGAACATTAAAATTTTTAAGTATAAAAGCAAAATCCTTCTCATTCACTGATGGGAGGCTGCTGCCTTTAGCAGCCTATGGTTAATCTGAGGCACACCATCACAGGTGAGTAAAAGAGGGTTAAAAATTATTAAAATTAGTACATAAAAAGTGCACAAGGCAGATCAAGAGAAGCCACCAATTTTTTTGTGTCACAAATACAAAGGGGCAATGTACATCGATAACGATTGCTGAAATCCATATTCGGTTATTAGAAGGTAGTTTCCTTACCTTTCTGACTTCCTTAAAAGGAATCTTATAATTTTATTAATATACACAAGATATCCATTAAATGAAGCCTTCTACTGTTAATTGCACTGTTAATGTCTTCTCCCCCCACTTCAGCTGTCAAATTCTGAAAAAGGTATATTAAAAATATAATAATGGAGGGTGATCTTATTTTTTTAGAGACAACGTTCTCTGTTAGCTAGGCTGACATGCGGTAGCACAATCATAGCTCACTGCAGCCTCGAACTCCTGGGATAAAGCAATCCTCCTGCCTGAGTCTCTCAAGTAGCTGGGACTACAGATACATGTCACCACACCTGGATAACCTGTAAACATTTTGTAAAGATTGGATCTCACTATGTTGCTCAGGCTGGTCTCAAACTCCTGGGTTCAAGTAATCCTTCTGCCTCAGCCTCCCAAAGTTCTGGGATTACAGGGATGAGCCACTGCACCCAGTCTTAGACGATAATTTTTAAAACCTATTAACTCTACAAGTTTTAGCTTTATGTCTAGTCCACTAGAAAATATGATTTTTTTTTTGTCTTGTTTATTGCTTTGAGTCTAGAGTTCGGCTTAATTTGGTGGTTAAAAACTCATGCTTTCTGTTTGTATTTGCCTAGTATTTTTTAAAAATGTAGCATTTTATCCTTACAAAAGAAAGTGCAACATTGATAAGAGTTATAAAGCATAATATAGTAAACATCCACTAGGGGAGAAACAAGTATGTTACATTTCTATCATGCTCCAACATCTGAATCTATAAAATGGGCAAGATTCACTGGATTAGTGAGAAACTAAGACTCAAAAAAGATTAAGTGACTAAGATAATAAGGCTAGCTAGTAGTAAAATGAGTTTCTGAGGGGCAGAATCCATCTTCTGAAGTCCTCTGCTGCTTTTAAAACTTTATCACATTTATCACATTTCCTCTTTGGTACACAATTGTTAATACACTTGTCAATCTTGCCTCAAAGAATTATTCACCTCCCTTTTGGGGCCCTGGGTCAGTTGGGTTATCTGGACTTTATTAAAATGGAGCACTCATTTACTCAATGGTTTCTCTTACCCACTCACTGACAGAATATGAAGACCACATTAAAATTAATGGGTCATGTGAAGAGTAATGATTGGGGATGTGGTCTCTCATATTAGGTATAAATAGTAGATAATATACAAATAGCTACTCTAACAAGCTAGTGCTTCAGATGTTTTAAGTCTGAGTGAGATATCTGCATTTCAAAGGTACACTGTATGTTGAATCACCATTGCCCTATTGATATACAATTTAAAAGTTAATAGCAAAGATACAGGAAAAATTAGGCAAGAGGGGAAATAACTTAGATAGCCACCAAGAATTCGGTGTATATATGCACAAAACCCAGTGTTTGATAATCCTACTGCCTGGAATTCAAAGTACTTGGCTTTCCTCTCTTCCTCCTCCCTGGCAGTCCAGGGACCTCAACTTTAGCTATTTTCTGAGATCTGTTCTGGGTAGAGACTACCAGAAGAGAAACTGTAACTAGGATGACTTATATTATTCTTACAGATACTGATCTCCAATAGTCTGTCCCCATGGCACCACTCTAGGGTGCGAATATTAAACAAAGTGGGAAACAAATGCTAATGTTTACAAGCATCGAGGGTGGGGTAGGGTCTCATTTTCCTGCTAGAAACAAATGACATTTATGTCCACCTAACTGGGTACTTTCATGCAAGATGGAAAGGAAGTAATGGCTTCCAAGACAGAAGAGCAAATATTTTTATCTTTGAAAGCAAAAGCCTTAGTAACAAAAATCAAAGATGCACTATTTTTGATCTTGAAAAAGCCTTTCAAAAGATCTAATACAGAATTTCCAAAAATCAGTAGGACTTGCAAGATGCTCTGTGGAAAAAAGGTTCTGTGACCAAATAGATTTGGGAACTGTCACAGGTAATACTATTCCCCTTCCAGATTTCCAAAGCATGGAGCATATTCAAGGCTCTGAGAAGTTCTGCCTTAAAGATACACTTTAACCATGTGTTTCCTTTAAAGGAGGAAACTGGAGAGGAAGTGACATATTGAAGTCACACAGAGTACCACACCTGTCAAAGGAAAGATCAACAGGCAATGTCAAAATCAATTTTAGGGAGAACGTGACTCCAACTAAGAAATTCTTAAAGGATAATGTATCTAAAAATGTAATTCTCCAACCGTAAGCAGAATTTTGTTGAGTAAGCCCCTTAGGCAATGTCTACTGCAAAATGGAATAAACTATTATCTTAACAATTCTTTAAACATGTTTTTTAAATTGTGAACCCCAAAGTGACAAACCTGAGACCATTCCCCTTCATTCACAGAGGAAATCAGAAGCACACAAGACATACTTTTCAGAAGTCAGTGATGACAGGTTGTCCACCTGGCCTCCAGCCAAGATGATATTCATATCACTGAAAGTGCTGACTACTTGCTGCAGAAAATTATTGGCTCCCACCTTACAGCAATTATAACCGAAGACAAGGACCACACGAAGTTCAGGGTTATCTAAAAGACCTGCAGAGAAACAAGGGCAACAGTTAAAGGCAGCCTTAACAGAAATTATTTTGTACATGTTGCAAAATGAAATGTTACTGTTAATGACTTGTGCTCCTTGTTAAGGGCAATTTAGTGGCTTAAGCTATCAAGTTTTCCATTTTTTAACATTTTTAAAATCTTATTTTACATCTTCTTTGATCTTGTCAAGTTTTCCATTCTTTACAAACTTTATGCAAAATCTTAATTACAATTTTTTCCTGTTAAAAAAACTAAATGGCTATTTGTATTAATAAATAATACAATCAACACAAATAACAAAACAGCTATGTACTAAGCAGCAACCCTTGGTGGACCAAGGTGCAAGCTGGCTCCCGGTCAGGAACAAAAGGGAACACTGGTTTACACAGAGCTGGGGTCGCAGCAGTGAGAATTTAAAGACTTTTTTTAAAGGAGAGAAAAGGTGCTAACCACCTATAGTGTGGTGAATAGTGCCCCTGCCCTCCAAAAGGTAGACCCACATCAAATCTCTGAAACCTAGACATGTAGGCTTACTTGGAAAAAGGATTTTTGCAGATGTAATTAAGGATATTTTTTATTTTTATTTTTTTTGTAGAGATGGGGTCTCACTATGTTACTCAGTAAGGATCTTGCAATGAAATCATCTGGCTTATCCAGATGGGCCCTAAATCCAAAGACAGCGTCCTCATAATGAAAGATTAACAACGGAGAGACAGAGCAGAAAAGGCAGTGTGACCACAGAGGCAGAAACTGGAGCGGCGGAGAAAGAAAAAGAACAGACTCTTCCCCTAGAGCCTTCCAAGGTAGCACTACCCCTACTGCCATCTCAATTTCAGACTTCTGGCCTCCTGAACTGTGCAGAATACATTTCTGGTTTTAGGCCACCAAATTTGGGGAACTTTGTTATAGTAGCCTCAGGAAACTACTACATCACTGAAATACAGGCTTTATTCACCTCCTCCAGGGAAGCAAGTGGGAGTAAAGGTGAATTGACCTTTAAAAGTTCCCTCCAAAGCAGGAAAATGTTGATTCTGTGACAAGGACTAAAAGCTGCTAACACTAGGCGGCAGCAGAGTCTAACACAGACCGCCTACTAGCTCTGGCCACGGCTCCCAGGTTTCACAGGGCCTCTGGCAGCTTATTTATACACTATCAATTTGATTTTTTTTTAAACTTTTAAGTTCAGGGATACATGTACATGTGCAGCTTTGTTACATAGGCAAATGTGCGTCATGGGGGTTTGTTGTGCAAATTATTTCATCACCCAGGTAATAAGCCCAGTATCCATTAGTTATTTTTCTTGATCCTCTCCCTCCTCCCACACTCCACCCTCTGGTAGGCCCCAGTATCTGCTGTGCTCTTCTTTGTGTTCATGTATTTTCATCATTTAGCTCCCACTTGTAAGTGAGAACACGCAGTATTTGGTTTTCTGTCTCTGTGTAGGTTTGCTAATGATAATGGCCTCCAGCTCCATTCATGTCCCTGCAAAAGACATGATCTCATTCTTTTTTTACGGCTGCACAGTATTCCATGGTATATATGTACCATTTTTCTTTATCCAGTTTATCACTGATGGGCATTCAGGCTGATTCCATGTCTTTGCTATTGTGAATAGTGTTGCAATGAACATGCCTGTGCGTGTGTCTTTATAACAGAATAATTTATATTCCTTTGAATATATACCCAGTAATGGGACTGCTGGTCAAATGGTATTTCTGTCCTTAGGTTTTTGAGGAATCACCACATTATCTTCCACAATGGCTAAACTAATTTACACTCCCACCAACAGTGTTTAAGCATTCCTTTTTCTCCACAAACTAGCCAGCATCTGTTATTTTTTGACTTTTTACTAGCCATTCTGACTAGTGTGGGATGGAATTGCATTGTGGTTTTGATTTGCATTTCTCTAATGATCAGTGATGTGGAGCTTTTTTTCATATGATTGTTGGCCACATGTATGTCTTCTGCCGGATTACCAAACAGAGGTGCTTTGGGGACAGGAAAATGAATCCAATACCTAACACACTTGTGTTTCCATTTCATTTGACCACATGACTTCTACCTTGACAGACCTAAGGCAGTTACCTTAAGGAAACAAAGGGTATGCAGATGCATGAATGAACAATTACTAACACCAAATAGTGACCTATTCTGGGAAACTGCCACTGGTCTATTTCCAATTCTCTACACAGTAAATTACTGACTTGGACAGTAAAAAGAATATTACTTTCATGACATCATATACCCCAAACCATTACTAAAGGATCTTTTCTCTCCTATAGACTAGCCCACGAAATTTTGAGAGAATATATTTTCTTCTTTAGAACAAATTTTCAGAGTTAGAAGAGGCCTGTGAGATCAACAGTCTAGTTTTATTTTACAAACAATGACTGCCAATGACAGAGAACTCACTACCCCAGGACAATATAATGACAGACTCTACATTAAAACCCACACACATCTCCTGACACTGAGGGCTTTAGGTTTTAGAAACCTTATGACTGCTAGATCTCAGCCTTTCCTACTATTTTCTAAGCTCCAGATGCTCTTTTACAATTGTCTACTCAACATCTTATCTGAATATTCTAAAGGCACCACTCCCATTCATTAACAAACACATACCCAATGTAAAGGAAAATTTAAAAATCTCAAACTCCTTATGCCAAAAGGCCTAGAGGCTGAGTCAAGGGAAGCACCATCCTCTCCCCAAATTAACAGCTGCTACTTCACAACCCTGTGTTGCTGCATCACACATTAGCCAGACTTACCCCACACACACTCCCACCACCCCGCCAGGAAAGGCAAAAGGCTTTAGGCATCTCCAGATGACTGTTTCCACAAGTCATTCACAAGGAAAATCTTTGCTGGCCTCAAAACCTTTAAGATGTACATCCTCCCATAAAACAAGGACATGTCAATTGTAACTTAGGTCTGCAATCTGTTCCATTCCACACTGATAACGTCTATTACAAGCTTATCTTCCCCGATGCTGCACAAAAACAAGATGAGATCAGTAATTCATCCACCTACTCTGAGACGCATAACTGGTTCTTCCTTTCTTCAAAAGGTTCACCTTATCCTCTGTAAAATGTAGATTTACTGGACTAAAGTCTCACAGGAACGCAACCATTCACCTCAGGCCTATCCTTCCCCATCCTTCCTTCCCTCCTTTAAAAACATGTATTGAAAACCTCTTCAGAGTACATGGCCACTCATTTGTGACTAGTGTTTTTCTTGGATACACCCTCAACCTCTGGCTCAGTATAAACCTCGAATGCTTGAGATTCTTGCCTCAGTCACATATTTAGGTTGAAACCATCTTCTCCAGTGGTGTTCTTTCAACATCTTCTCCTGTGGGTTTACTCTCAGTGAATGGAACACTTCCCCCTCCCCACAAACCCTAGAAAGTAGAATCACTTTCCCCTACCCCAATTTAGTGAACAAACCCACCTTAGCCAAGGCTGGCTGCCTGATAGAGCAGATGGCTCTGCATTTAACCAACAGACCACCTGGTGCTACCAGAAGATAACAGAGGGAAGGCACAACTCCAACTCCTTGCCACTCAAAATTTAAAGGCCTAAGATAGGAGGGAAGAGAAAGGAGCAGTGCCAATTTCTCCTGAAACGTTCCGGGTTCCCCCCAATTTATAGGTAAAGGGTCATCAAGGACCCAATGTTCTGGGCCACCTGCCATAGCATCTGACTACAGATTTTATTCTAGAATTTTCCAAAAGTTGATACATTAGCAGGGGTTCAGCACAACTATTAAAAACAATTCCAGAAAAGTATTTGTAAGGCACTCTAAACCATGTAACCTCCTGGTGAACCTTTCAAGATGATAAGCTGGTTACAAAATGTAACCTGAGGTAACAGAATAGATTGACCTGCCATGTAGGACTGGTAACCGGTATTCAAGTTAACTACTGCAGGTGTCGACCAAGAGATGTCTTTAGTTTTAGAATAGTATGAAACTGTTCTTTCCAGTAATAATCCTGTTAGGTACATCTAGCAAAGAACTACCAAAATTACTAGGAATTTTTCATCCACCAAGCCCCCACCCTCCTCCCTGGCTACAAATCCCCACCTGTGGTTGGTGCATCTGGAGTTGAGCCTGATCTCTCTCCCCTAGTGCAAAACCCCATCACAGTGGTCTCTTTAAAAGGTGTCAGCATCGCTTTTTCTTTAACACTACCTTCCTGCCACTTCTGCTTTCTCAAGGTCTGGGCAGCTTTCAAGCAGAACAAGTTCAATCCCTTGAGCGTCAGTACTGATTCTCTCTGCTTCAATCTGGTACTGCCATGACCCCTCAAGATTCTCTATGACGTCTGCAGGTAACTTTAAAACTTTGTCCTTCCTCAAATTTTTTTGGAATCTGACTTAAGTCATGAAAGTTCCATTTTTACCCCTCTTGGTGGCTGACAGAATTCAAGAGGAGTAATTAAAGGATCAAAAAGCAGGGAGCAGAAAGAACCTGAACAATCTACAAGCTACATCACCAGATTACCAATCTCATAGCAAACACTTTAGTACACAGTGCTGTTCTAAGTACGTTATAGAAATTAACGTATTTAATGCCTGTAACAATGTGTCATGTACTGTTTTACTCCTAAAACGTCTGTGTGAGGATGTGATACTTTCAAAATTCATTAGTCAATGTACTATACAGCTGCACTAGCCACAAACCCATGACACCGCTCCACCTCCTTCTCAACACCCAACATCTCATCAGTCACCAACCACGCATCCTGTCCATTCAGCCCCAGACTTCACCGTGAATCCAACCTCATCTCTTCAGCTCCACTCACCACTGCCCTGCTCCAAGCTGCCATCTCCTCTTTCCTTAACCACTACAACAGCCTGTTTCTCCTGCATCTTTTTTAAAAAAGTATTTTAACTGAAAAATTTTAAAGGCATGTACAACATGGTGTTTTGAAATATATATACACTATTGAATGGCTAAATTAAGCTAGGCCTGTATCCACTCTTGTACTCTAAAATGGTCACCACACCATAGCAAGAGTGGTATTTTCAAAAGATCTATCAAATTTTGCCACTCCTGTGTTTAGAAACCTGGCTTCCTGCTGCACTTCCCTCAAATACTTTTGATCTGTGGTCAGCTGAATCCATGAATGCAGAACCCATGAATATGGAAGGCCAACTATACCTAAAATTAGGACGCAAGATAGCAAGTGAAAGAATGGAGATGGCCATTTTAAGCTGTGAAAAGCTTCAATTTCCCGAAGAAAATAATGCCTTTGAATAAGCCAAAACCGCTGACATCAGGCAGCTCAGGAAAGGACACCTATAAGAAAGCTTCACAGAGCACAATAATTTTGGGGTTGTTTTTCCTTCCTATACTTGGCACTATAATGCAAATATGATCTAACAAATACAATAATTTTAAAATACAATAATTTTAAAAGGGGGTCTCCTGCTCAAGATTTTGGCTCTTTCTTATAAACTGACAAAATTAGGGTCCTAGCTTCAACCAGTGCTATATCAGGGCCTCATCAAAGATTCCCAGGAAGCTCGGGGGGTGGGGAGGAACAGAAGACACAGTACTGCCCAGGGAAGAGCCATGTCACCTCTCTGGGCAAAAAAGGCAGCACACAGAAGGTTTGGCCATATGACCTTTAGTGGCAGCACTGAATCACAAGGCAAAACAAGCATCTCTAATGGGGTTTGATTTTTCCCAATGTCTTCTCCCAATCCTGCTCCTCCTGTCTCAGCGTTCTTATTTCTGGTCTCTGCACCACCATAACCCGTTCTCCTAGGATCAAAACTCAAAAGTAATTACTGAGGCCCCAGTTTCCCTTCTCTTTCACATCTAATCATTTGTTAATTTCCTCCAATTAATTCCCTACTCCTCATGCCCTAGTGTTATTTCTTGCCTGGACTTGCAGAGAACTCCTAAGTGGTCTCCCATTTCCAGTGTCTCCCCACACAGGAGGGCCACATTCACCTCTGTTCAATGACATCTGAGTAACAGCTACCATTTATGTGTACAGGAACTAAGCCCAGACTCTTTAGCCTGGCCTCACTGCACCCCACCTTTTGTTCCCATGATCTCCTTGCACATACCCTTTGCTTTCAAAATGATTACTATTTCTCCAACATGCTCTGGGATTTCCTGGCTCTGTGCCTGTGTTTCTGTATTCCTTTAGCCAGTGATATTACTCATCTGTATCTCTCATATGCTTCCCATCCTTCAAGGGCTTAAATACCACGTGCTCCAGAAAGCCTCCTTGATCCCTCCCTCTGGCAGAAACCGTACAGCAATCTACCCATTCTGCTCTCACAGCACACCTCCCATGCTCACTGGTTTATGACAGTCAGGCACCACGTAACACTTCAGTTAAGGACAGCCAGGCATGGTGATGCGCACAGTAAGCATATGCAACAGTGGTGCCAGAAGATTAACAGAGCTACAAAACTCCTTCTGTCTAGTGTGTAGCACAATGCAGTACTCAAATGGCTGTGGTGATGCTGTTGCCAACAAGCCTACTGCAGTGCGGCGTATAAAAGTATAGCACACACAGTCATGCACAATGCATCACACTTGATGACAATGAATATAAAAGTATCGCACACACAGTCATGCACAATGCATCACACTTGATGACAATGAATGACTATTACTGGCTTATGATTGACTATCCTATACTTTTTGTTGTGATTTTAGAGATTACTCCTCCTACTAATTAAAAAAAAAAGTTAACTGTAAAACAGCCTCAGGCAGGGTCCTTGAGAAGGCATTCCAGAAGAAGGCACTGTTGTCATAGGAGATGACCGCTCGTGCATATTACTGCCCCGAAGACCTTCTAGTAGGACAAAATGCAGTGGTGGAAGACAGTGATATTGATGGTCTTGACCCTGTATAGGCCTAGGCTAACGTGTGTGCTTGTGTCTTAGTTTTTAACAAAAAGCTTAAAAAGTTAAAAAAAAATAAGGATATAAGAAAACTTTTTATCTAGCTGTACAATGTGTTTGTGTTTTAAGCTAAGGGTTATTACAGAAGAGTTTAAGAGCAAAAAAAAATGTAAATATTTAAAAAGTAAAAAAGTTACAGTAAGCTAAGGTTAATTTAATATTAAAGAACTTTTTTTGAGACAGAGTCTCACTGTCACCCAGGCTAGAGTGCAGTGGCGTGATCTTGGCTCACTAACACCTCCACCTCCCGGGTTCAAGCAATTCTCCTGCCTCAGCTTCCTAAGTAGCTGGGACGACAGGCACATGCCACCACACCTGGCTAATTTTTGTATTTTTAGTAGAGATGGGGTTTCACCACATTGGCCAGGCTGGTCTCAAAACTCCTGACCTCAAGTGATCCATCTATCTCGGCCTCCCAAAGTGCTAGGATTATAGGCTTGAGCCACTATGCCTGGCCAAACAAAAATTTTTTAATTAATTTAGTGTAGCCTAAATGTACAGTTTTTATAAACTATACTCTACAGGGCTATACAGGGCTAGGCCTTCACATTCACTTACCACTCACTGACTCACCCAGACCAACTTCTAGTCTAGCAAATCTCATTCATGTTAAGTGCCCTAGAGAGGTATACTGTCTTTCATACCACGTTTTCACTGTACCTTTTTAATGTTTAGCTATGTTCAGATGCACCAATACTTACCATTGTGTTACAACTGCCTACAGTATTCAGTACAGTAACGTCCTGTCCAGGTTTGTAGCCTAGGGGCAACAGGCTATACCGTACAGCCTACGTCTATAGTAGGCTGTACATCAAGGTCTGCGTAAGTACTATGACGTTCGCATAACAACAACCATTGCCTAAAGATGCATTTCTCAGAACTCATCCCTTTCATTGAGCAACACATGACCTTATATGTATCCTTCATACCTTTTCTGGAATGTCACTGAGATAGAATCTGCATCCAGTTATGACACCTTTAACATGCTGAAAAAAAAATTTTATTTTGAGACCGGGTCTTACTCTGTCACCCAGGCTACAGTGGAGTAGCATGATTTCAGCTCATGGCAAGGCAACCTCCGCCTCTTGGGCTCAAGCAATCCTCCCACCTCAGCCCTACAAATAGCTGGGACTACAGGTGCGTGCCACCATGCTTGGCTAGTCTTTTTAGTTTTTTTGTAGAAATGAGGTCTCACTATATTCTCCAGGCTGGCCGCCTCACATTCCCAAAGCACTGAAATTACAGGCATGAGCCACCATACCCAGCCTGAATAAAACTAATGCAGGATTTCTACAAACTAATGCAGGATTTCTACATTATGAGCCAATTGAATACAGACAGCCATCTCATCAACAGCAATACATTTGTCATCTTCTTCCTTCCTTGTACTAAATTTGCTGCTGTAAATCTTTCCAGAATCTGGGCTAAGTTGCCCTGGACTGGTTTACTCCAAGGCTTTCAAAGGCACTTGACGCTTTTACAGACAGATTGCCAGGCAACATGCAAATGGATCTCAAACAACATGTCTGACCATAGCCATTCCTTTGAGTTTCAGACCTACTATTTTCCAACGCCCTGACCAACTCTGAAAAACACCTAGTTTACTGAAGTTTGTTAGCTCCAGCTAGCCTACCAATATCAAGTCTCATTATGTCATGACAAGATCTCATAAGCTCAGTACATAGCCACATTTGCTCCTAAAATTCATTTTGCCTTTACACTTAACAATGGTCAATTTTAAAGCCACTATCTGCCCTCTTTCCAAAGGTTTGGCATTCTTTTTTTTTTTTTTTTTTTTTTTTTAATATATATTTTAGAAAAAGAGAAAAGGAGAAAGAAAGAAACAGCAAAAGAAAGAAAAAAGAATGAAAGAGAAAGAAAGAGGAAGAGATTTTAGAAAAAGAGAAAAGGAGAAAGAAACAGCAAAAGAAAGAATAAAAAAAGAATGAAAGAGAGAAAGAAAGAGGAAGAGAAAGAGGGAGAGAGAATGGGATTCTTGTTTTATTGCCCAGGCTAAAAT
>PVKP010003641.1:16220-106302 GCA_004027715.1 Plecturocebus donacophilus | reverse complement strand
AATAAAATATTGGTTGGCTGCTTATTTGTTATTTTCATCCCCTATTCCTTCCTGTCTCCATTGTTAAGCACAATTATTGGCATAAAAGAGGTTTTTAATACCCATTTTTAGACTGTATTCTAGCCTGGGCAATAAAACAAGAATCCCATTCTCTCTCCCTCTTTCTCTTCCTCTTTCTTTCTCTCGTTCATTCTTTTTTCTTTCTTTCTTTCTTTTGTTCTTTCTCTCTCCTTTTCTAAAATCTCTTCCTCTTTCTTTCTCTCTTTCATTCTTTTTTTTCTTTCTTTTGCTGTTTCTTTCTCCTTTTCTCTCTTTTTCTAAAATCTCTTCCTCTTTCTTTCTCTCTTTTAAAAAAAAAAAAGAAAATGTAATGAAGACCAGAAGGGTTAGGATCCTAGCCAAGGTGATGTGGAAGACTGCATTTTCACCACTATTTTTCAAACAACGTAATTGCCTCTGTATTCTTAAGATACAAAGTCTAACTCTATGCCAAATGCTATTACAAACCTCATCAAAATGTGCTATACTTCCCCTAGGCTTAAGCAAACTCGATTTTTACTAATGTCCTTGAACTTTTGAAGATCTAACTTTACAAACATATGAGATATTTTATACTTTCACAACTTAAAACAATTAAGACATTCTATTAAATATTATACTAGATTATAAACCAATGATAGTTAAGTGATATATTTTTAAAAGTTAACACATTTGAAAAAAAATTTAAAGATCTGATGATCATAAGAAAGTTTTCACGTTTATGAGATGTAACAGAAACAAACTCCAGAGCTGGTATATGGAATAAAACTGCCAACCAGCAAGCATATGGTAAGGTAAGAATCCAAATTCTCTCTCTACCAAGGAATTACCTGAGAAATTTTTTTTCATTTATTTAACAAATGAATTTTTCTTAAGACCCTAAAATATTCCGGGTTCTAGTATAAGCACTGAAGATGGAGAGTTTAACAAGAATAAGATCCTATTCTCATGAAACTTAAATCAGAGTGGCAATAATCAAGCAAAATGTCAGATAGTGTGATACATGTTATAGAGAAAATGTTATGAATGGTTATGAGTTAAAGAGTGATTGGGTAACAACTTATTGGAGTGAAGACTTCATTAAGGAAATAATTTTTTAGGTAAGTTTAAAATGACAAAAAGGGATCTACCATCATTAAGTTTGGAACAGAGCATTCCCAACACAGAGAGCAGCACGTGCAAAGACCCAAATCAGGTCCAGTTTGATAGGTTTGAGGAAGTTGAAGAAAGCCACATGTTTGAAACACAGTAGTGAAGGCAAGAATGAAGTGAGGTCAGAAAGAAAGGGGGAGGCCAGATCATATAAGACTAGTGTAGAAGTCTGGACTTTTTATAGGTAAAAATCTGCTGAATTTGGAAAATCTAGAACTATATTGGTGTTAAATTTATACAGAGGTTTTACCAGTCATTTGTTTGGTTCATCTAGTTTGGTTTTTAACTTTGGGAAAATAACCTGAGTTAGTATAAAATATTACAATTTCAAATTACAGTTTTCTTCAAATATAATCAATTGATAAGAATATTAGTGTGGAAAGGGAACAGAAGCAGTCAAATCATAGTTTACGTGCTGTTATTGACTGTGCATTAAGTAGGCATCTATAATAAGACTGAGCTACATGGCTTTTAAGCCTCTTTAGAGCTACATTAAAATTTTAATTTACTTTATCCTTATTTTAATCAACAGTGGTTTTCAAACCCTAAATTCCTACAAATCTTTCATGCTTGATAGTATTTTTTTTTTTTTTTAATTTTGCCTATCTCTAGCCTGTCACTCTGTATCCTAAGCTCATTGATAGATAAGGACTGCCTTTTTTTTTTTCTTTTTGAGATAGGGTCTCACTCGAGTCACCCAGACTGAAGTGCAGTGGCACAGTCTCAGCTCTCCATAGTCTCAACCTCTCAGGCTCAGGCAATTTTCCCACATCAGCCTCCTGAATAGCTGGAACTACAAGTTCACACCACCATGCCCAGGTAATTTATTTCATTTGTATTTTTAGTAAAGACAGGGTTTTGCCACATTGCCCAGGCTAGTCTCGAACTCCTGGACTAAAGCAATTTGCCCGCCTCGCCTCCTAAAGTTATATGCATGAATATAACTGGAGTTATATGCATGAGCCACCGTGCCTGGCCAGGACTGTCTTTCATAATTATGAATACTTATGCCTAGAATGTTTAGCTTTCCTTTATGTAGTATGTTGCTTACAAGAAATCTACTTTTGAACTTAACTGGTTCTCTTTAAAAAAAAAGAAAAGAAAAAATAAAACTATACCTATTTGTTTTGCAGCATGTAATATATCTTTTAAGTCTTCATTTATACTTTGCATTTTACTCTTCTCCAGTTTTTCATTCAAAAATGTGATTATCTTCTTCCATGTCAAGCCCAAATCTGAAACCTGCTCATGAAGTTTAGATCGCTTTATCTGAAATAGAGATCATAATATAGTAGAAAAATACCGGTTAAAGTTCTTCTTAATTCCAACACTGATTACATATATTCTGCATTATGTTATGCAACTTGGTACTACTCACGAGAATTCAAAGTTGTATCTATTCATATCCAAACTGACTACTCAAAAAACAAGTTTTACTTAAATGGGTTTTTGTAGATTCTCATTTGTTTAAAAGATATGTTTAATAAAAGCTCGTTTTATATACTTTTTTTTTTTTTTGAGATGGGTTTCACTGTCACCCAAGCTGGCATGCAGCTCAACCTCAGCTCACTGCAACCTCCACCTCCTGGGTTCAAGTGATTCACCTGCCTCAGCCTCTCAAAGTAGCTGGAATTACAGGTATGAGCCACAATGCCCAGCTAATTTTTTGTGTTTAGTAGAGATGGGTTTTCACCATGTTGGTCAGGCTGGTCTCAAACTCCTGACCTCAGCCTCCCAAAGTGCTGGGATTACAGGTATGAGCCACTTCACCCAGCCCTTTTTATGGTTTTAATCACACTGCATACTGATAAAATCTTTTCATACAGCAAAGTAAAAAGTTCGACATCCAGATAATAACATTATTATTGTTATTGATAGCATCACACATGTGTCTTGCCATTTTTCTAACTGCTTGATTTTAACATAGCTTAGTCTATATTGAATATAGCTTAGACTATATTTATACTTATATAATGTATATAAATAAGAGCTTTATGTCATGCTTTTTGATGAAAGGCATTTATAGAAAATTAGACTCCGATGATAGGTTCAAATATATTCAAGTCAGCATTGCTTTCTTAAGCATGATCCTAGACCAGGTGAAGCATTTCAAAGATTCTTTTCTATACACACTGTTTTCTATTAGTTGACTTAAACAACAGAAATTTATTTTCTCACAGTTTTGGAGCTAGAAGTTCAAGATCAAGGTGTTGGCAAGTTTGGTTTCTTCTGAGGCTTTTGTATATTTGAGACTACAGATCTTTCCATTCTCTCTCTCTTTTTTTTTTTTATGCTACTGACAGGATCAACCAGGTAAGATCTTTCCATTCTCAAGAACTGACCACAGAGCACAATAAAAATTTTATCTTAGACTTCTGGCTTTGAAAACTCATGAAGCTTTCTAACCAAATAAAAAGTAGTTGGTCAGGTAGAAAGCAGTAATTTTATTATTGGTTAGAGAGATAAAAATGCATAATTCCCTGTCTACATTTTTTTTTATTTCAAATGAGGCTAGTAAATCTGAGTTTAGGGGCAGGGGGAGGAGAATGGGCAAGGGCAGAGATGAAATAAGATTGCCCATAAAATGAATTAAGTTGTTACAATGGAGTCATAAGCACATTAAGGTTTATCTTATTTGACTCCTTAGTTTTGTATACATTGAACAGCGTCTGAGATAAAAAGCTGTATTAAAATGAAGCTCATCATATATACTACTTTCCTTCCTCAGGGAGGAAAAAATGTTTAAAAGTTTACAGGAGTAAATAAGATGGGATAAGTTCTTAGTCTTTATACACTTTTAAATTTTAAAATCTTCTGTTATATCTCTAATACAGAATAACTTGCAAAGGGCCTTAGGGAGGTGAGGAGAGAAAATAATTCAAGTTTAAGATAGCAATATTAATTAACTATAGAATATACTCTTGTTCAGCTGCTGCGAACAATGTAAAACAGCCACTATTGTCAAGAAGGTAAACTGTTTCGTGTCGAACAGAATTTTGTATCATTAGAGAAAAAGAAAACTATCAAAAATCTGTTACAAATCTCTTCTTCCTAGTATCAATCTTTGAGTGAAACTATTAGTTAAAAAACTGCATAAGGACTTTTAGCAATAAAATTTTAACCTACTAGGAAACAATGTTATCATTCTACAATAGACTCAAATAAGGAGTCAGCAATTAAAGTGAATGTTTTTCAAAAAACAGAAAAGGGCCAGTTACTTCATATACTATATTACATGGTTCATTTCTTCATACATAGAATTGATATAGCTTCAGGCCTTTAAACTTCACGATACTATGGCTAAGATTCTAAAACATTTGCCCTTTCCTGGTGACATTTATAATATGAAAGCTGTCATTATGTTTCTTGTAAATTTCAGCAACTTTATAATTTCTTTTTTTTTTTAAGACAGTCTCGCTGTCACCCAGGCTGGAGTGATTTCTTGCAAATTTCAGCACCTTACAGATAAATAATTTCTTTTTTTTTTTTTTTAAAGACAGAGTCTCACTGTTGCCCAGGCTGGAGTGCAGTAGCACGGTCACAGCCCACTGCAACCTCCACCTCCAGTGTACAAGCAATTATCCTGCCTCAGCCTCCCGAGTAGTTGGGATTACAGTCACGTACCAACACACCCAGCTAATTTTTGTATTTTCAGTAGGATGAGGTTTCACCCCACTGGCCAGGCTGGTCAGGAACTCCTGAACTCAAGTGATCCACCTACCTCAGCTTCCCAAAGTGCTGGGATTACAATCGTGAGCCACCTCGCCCAGCCCTAGAGATAAATAATTTCAAAGATGTTCAAAGTACATTAAAATGATATGAATGGCTACAGCTTCTACTCTTTTGTTTCTTGTGGCTTTTGAAACAGATTTATATACTTTAAAATAACATTCTGGAAGAAACTTCAGTAATTTAAAGATTAAAAGTTGGTTTGTTCATCATAGTGGTGAAATAATCACATCTACTAATTGATCAGAATCTGTATGTTATGGGCTGCATTATGTCCCCTCAAAATTCCTATGTGGATTCCCTAAACCTCAGTACCTCAGAATGTGACTATCTTTGAAAATCGAGCCTTAAAAGGGGTGATTAAGTTAAAAGAAACCGTGGGATGGGCCTTAATCCTATCTGACTGATCTTGTAAAGAAATTTAGACACATAAAGAGACAACAGGGATGTGCTTATACAGAGGACAAATCATGTGAGGACACAGCAGGAAAGCTGCCTTATTCTGCAAGCCACACAGAGAAGCCTCAGAAGAAACCAAATGATCTTGGACTTCTAGCTCCAGAACTATGAGAAAATAAATCTCTGTTGTTTAAGCCACTTAATCTGCAGTATTTTGTTATTCTGTGCAACTAATACACCACATTCAGAGACATTTCTAAGAATCTTTCCTTTAAGTATCTTGTAAGTATATGTCTAGAATTTTCTGGAAGCCTTCATATCATATCCTTTTACTTTTTCCATAATATTAAACTTGTAACTACATATATAATCTATTTTATACTTTTATAAGACTTATATAAGTTTATCCAACAGAGGAAATTACTTGCCAAACCTCATGCCCTTGTTTGTGACCCAGAAAATGTAGTAATTGAAACTATACAGGAAAGAGACTAAAGAAGTTCCTTCAATAAAACAAAAATGTTCTTCCAAAGTGATAATTGCCCATTTTTGCCCTAGTGAGAGTTACCTATATTTGTAGGAAGGGTAAAATTAGCATTATTTATCATAAAATTAACTCACATAAGGAAACTTTTCCATACCATAATTAGTAAAGCAGGGGTCAGCCTTTACTGCAAATGTCAAAACAGTCCACATACATATAAATTTTTGTTTCTTACTAAAATTTATTTCTGAAATTTTAGTCATAAAATAGCTTTTAAAATGACAATGTTTCTTAAGTTTTAAATGCCTTTCTTACCAATTATAATGACAAGACAAGTCAATCACAAGATCAGCCTCCGAGTTCAAGAGATTAATATTCACATTTTTCATGATTAGGTATAGACACTGCTTTTGTTCATTTGATAAGAATTTTGCCAGAGACCTAAAAACTTACTCAGATGATCCAGAGGTAAATTACAGGATTAAGTCACAAAAATGTAGGGAGTTGAACAACAGAAACATTAACAAAGGATTCAATTATTTTTTTTTAATTTTTCATTATTGAAAAACGACCACCGAATTCATTATGTCCGTGAATCTCTGCCCTTGTTAGAAAACACAGTCACCAGATTAAAACAGGAGTCTAAGTTGGGCATCAACATACTTAAACATGAAAAGTGATCTGGTAGGATTAATACATTTATCACAGAATTATTTCTGTAATACAAAAAGAGTAAAAGGGAAGGAAGATCCTTGGCTGTTTGGCACGTCAAGGTGAGTTTTGCAAATGTAAGGATTCAATTATCATAGTACTGATTATTCCCCTTCACAATGGTTAAAGGGGCTTAACGTATTCCATAGGAAACAGCAGCATACACACTCTCCATCTTCGTCTTACACCAAAGAAAATAAAACTTCCATGTTAAGCACATAGAATGGAGAAAAACAATGTCAAATAGTTGTCCATAGTCTATGTTTATAATGATGTTAAACATTTCTACCTTTAACAAATCTACCTTTAAGTCAGCCACTTCTTCATTATAATTATCTTGCTTGGTGACATTTGAAAAGGAACGCAAGGCTCCTGTGAGACGAGGTAAAGCCATCTATTATTCAATCAGTGATCCGTACAACAAGAAACCTGAAACTGAAACAAAACAAGATGATATTTATCTGTTCAGAAGAGGTAGCAGAGGTAATCAAACTCAACGAATTAACCTATATAAGAGAAAAAAGAAAAAATAGTTAAAAAGCAATTGTTATAAATGTTGAAAAATTCTCCTGACCTATTTTCTATCCATGAAGTTTTTTTTTTTTGTTTTTATAAAGCATTAGCTATGGTTGGAGAAAGGAAAAAGAAACAAACATTTCCCCAAAATGTGTTCTGTAGATTCCCATGTACAGGCCTCAAACACTGTATTACTACTGCCAATAATATTGAAAGAGATGAAACCACTTGTTCATCTTTTTCTTTAATTTTGTTTTATGCTCACTGATTTCAAATTACACCTCTTTCCAGTGGTTACGTCTGCTTGCCATGGTTTCCCTTGATGTTCGTATAGCTAGCTTCACACTGAACTCTTGGCTTAAAAGATCCCTCCTAAGATGGAGACTTTCCTGACCACCCAATCTAAAATAGGCAACCCAGTCATTGTCTATCAAAGCCCCAAATTTTAATTCTCTTTATAGCATTAAGTAATATTTGACACTTTGTTTATTTACTGTTTGTGTTGTTTTGCCCCATAAAAAGTAAGCTTCATGACAGAAAAACCTCTATTTTACTAATCTCCCCAGCAAATGGAGAACAGAACTAGAATAATTATCTGTTAAATGAATAAATGGAAGAAAAGTGAAGAAAAGGCGAAAATGGCAACAGACTGGACAACAGGCCAGAAAAGAAAACAGCTGACGAGGGGTAAGATCATATAGAGAAAAAGAGAATTCATATGGCCTGGTCTAATCTTCTTACCAGGCTGATGACTAAGCAACTTCTAGGCAAAAAGATTAATATTTACCATTATTATGAAATACTCTTGGAGGACTGTACTAGTTTAAGATTGCTTATTGTAATACAACTACTATCTACAGATTTATAAGGCATGGCTCCTTGAAGAATGTCACATAAGCTATGTTAGTTTTTAAAATATCCCAGTTAGGAATGATTTTGCCCCACATGGGACATCTGGCAATATCTGAGATATTTTGGGTGTCACAACTATAAGGGAGGGGGAAGGTGACTCCTGGTTTCTAGTGTATAGAGGCCAGTGATGCCACTAAACATAGAATGCAGGGGACAGCCCCCCAACAACTAAGAATTACCTATGCCAAAATGTCCAATGTGGAAAGGAAAGAACTGGGAAAGGGAAGACATACAGTATGTCTCAGACTACTCTCTGCTCCTTTTGATTATTGTATTCTTGAAGTTATCAAAAAGGGAAATACTTGGAAAAATTTCTGACCGATATATTAGAATAATCAGATACAAAATAACTATCTATAATAACTACAATAGAATTTTTAAAATAATGAATAATAAAATATGACTAGGTTAATTTGAAAATATAACTTTTAGAAATAAAAATATATACTTATTAAATTTAAAAACAATCAACAGATGGGTTAAGCAACAGCTAAAAATAAAAGTGATAACCTGGAAGAGACCTGAAGAAATAACTCATGCATGCTGTCACAAATGGACTAAGTACAGATAATGCAGGATAAATAAAAGCAAATCCAAATATATCAATAATCATAATAAATACAAATTAAGTTTACCTCTCAAAAGATTGACAGGATGAACTGCAAAACAACAAAGAAGTAAAACACTAGAGCTACACCGAAAACATAGGACAGGAAAGGCTGAAAGTTAAGGGATAGGATAAGATCTTCCTTTAAAATAACCAAATGTAGCTGGTGGTTATATAAAAAATATCAGATCAGACAAAATTGGCTTCAAAACGAGGTATTAGGGAGGGATTAAAAAAGAAAAAAAAAACACTCTACATAATAAGAGAAGATAAAGCTCACTAAGAAGACATAGAAGTCCTGAATTTCTATGCACTGTTAGGATAGTCGTCAAAATAAAACAAACTTCAAGGAGAAATGACAAATCTAACATCAAAGTAAAAGTTTGAAGACCTCAATTATTAACAGGTCAAGTCAACCTTCCCTCCAAAATAAAAAAATCAATAAGCATATAGAGAACCTGAAGAGTACAATTACTAAGTTTGATTTAATGAACAAATATAGAAACCTGAACTTGATTTTAAAAATGCATTCTAAAGTACACTTGAACACTTTCAAAAATCATCTATATATACTGGGCCATAAAGCAAGTCTCAACAAATTACAAAGAATAAGTGTTAGTCAGAAGTTAGTAAGCTTTTATGCAAAAAGAAAGTAGTAAAAAGTTTAGGTTTAGTCCAGGCACAGTGGCTCATGCCTAATCCCCCAAATGTGGGAAGCCGAGGCAGGCAGACCAGCTGAGGTCAGGAGTTTGAGAACAACCTGGCCAACACAGTGAAACCCTATCTCAACTAAAAATACAAAAATTAGCCAGGCATGGTGGCAGTCGCCTGTAATCCCAGCTACTCAGGAGATGATGACACATGAGAATCACTTAAACCCGGGAGATGGACACAGCAGTGAGCTGACATTGCACCACTGCAAACCAGCAAGGATGACAGTTAGAATCTCTCAAAAAAAAAAAATTTAGGTTGGCAAGCCACATGCAGTCACCGCCATATATTCTTTTTATGATACTTTAAAAGTGTAAAACCCATTCTTGGGCTCAGGATGACCAAATCTGTTTACTGACCCCTGATACAGGTCATATTCTTTGAGCAAAATAGTTAAGATTACAGATCAGAAACAAAAAAATGAGGTGTTAAAAACAAACATGATTTCTCTGCAAATCAGTAAAGAACTGGTATGAGGACAGCTGGGGAAAAACCAGTTGGACCCTCTATATCACACCGGAGAATTTTAAACAGAGAAGTCAAATGATCCAACTTACAAATAAACTCCGAAGTTAGCTGACTTCAGATTACACCTGCTGGGAATGAATTCCGGAGACCATGTATGGAAATAAGATGATTCAGTGAATCACATCTGGATTTTTCTAACACTAGATAACATACTTCCTGGAGCATTTGGAAGAAAAAAACGAAAGCAAAAGTCAGTGGACAGTATAGAGCAGAGCTTCTCAAACTTTATTCTATATTGAAACTACCTGGAGGGCTTCTTGAAAAACAAACTGGCTGAGCCCTACCACCTTACCCTCTTCACACCAATATTCCATTCAGTAGATCAGATGGCACTCAGATGGGGTTTGAGAATTTACATTTCCAGCAAGTTTGCCGATGATACAGCAGGTCAAGGATTATAGTTGAGAACCACTATCTCAGAGATGATGTCTTTTATTCTTTTCTGAGGCAGAGTTGCCCAGGCTGGAATGCAGGGGCATAATCTCAGCTCACTGAAACCTCTGCCTCCTGGGTTCAAGTGATTCTCCTGCCTCACCCTCCTCAGTAGCTGGGATTACAGGTGTGTTTCACCACACCTGGCTAATTTTCATGTTTTTAGTAGAGACGGGGTTTTGTCATGTTGGTCAGGCTGGTCTCAAACTCCTGACCTCGTGATCTGCCTGCCTCAGCCTCCCAAAGTGCTGGCATGAGCCACTGGGCCTGGCCAATATCTTTTATTCTTAAATCATCACTTAATTTTGTCTCAAGTCAATAATGGCCAATGAATAAATTCATCTATTAAGAAACCCGTGGACTGTGTGCTGGACACAGTGGTTCACATCTGTAATCCCAGCACTTTGGGAGGCCAAGCCAGGTAGATTGCTTGAGGCCAGGAGTTTGAGACCAGCCTGGGCAACATAGTGAGACCCCCAACTCTACAAAAAAATTTTTAAAAGCCAGGCAAGTGACACATGCCTGTAGTCCCAGGTCTTCAAGAGGCTGAGGTGGGAGAAGTGCTTGAGCCCGGGAGGTCAAGGCTGCAGTGAGCCATGATCGTGCCACTGCACTCAGCCTGGGTGACAGAAATCCATAGCATGAATTCAGTGCATAGTATGGCTCCTACCAGTCTTCCTACATAGGAAGCAAGACTTCATTTTTATTCTAACTCACAAACCTAGCAAATCCTAACAAGATAAGATAATATACTCAACTTCTAAGAAGAGATTTAATATTAGGATTCAGTTATGAGGTCACATTGTTACAAACTATAGTAACTGAAAACTTTAAAGCTTCCTGAGATCTGAGTAGAAAAAAAAAAGGATCATGGCAGACGGGAGGCAGGACTAGATTGCAGCTCCCACTCTGACAGAGCAGCATGTGGAGCCTCGCATCATGAATTTTTGCTCCAGAATGACTGCAGGAATAAATCAGGAACCTACAGACCTTCTGAAGGAAGCAGATTGTTCCCGCAGGACCCAGGAGACACCCCAAATACTGTGCTGGTATTCACAGCTGAGAGATCCACAGACGGTTCAGTTCACATCACAGGACTCTATGCAGACAACCCCCAGTACCAGCTCAAAGACTGGCAGACCTGCTGAGTGGCTAGACCCAGAAGAGAAATAACAATCACTACAGCTTGGCTTTCAGGGAGCCACATCCACAGGAAAATGGGGAGAATACTACATCAAAGGAACACTCCATGGGACAAAAATAATCTGAACAGCCTTGAGCCCTAGACCTTCCCTCTGACAGACCCTACCCAAATGAGAAGGAACCAGAAAACCAACACTGGTAATATGAGAAAGCATGGTTCTTTAATACCTGCCCCTACCAAAAAAACACACTAGCTCACCAACAATGGATCCAAACCAAGAAGAAATCCCTGATTTACCTGAATTCAGAATTCAGAAGGTCAGTTACTAAGCTAATCAAGGAGGCACCAGAGAAGGCAAAGCCAAATTTAGGGACATTAAGGAAAAAAAAAAGAAACAAAAAATGAGGGGAGAAATCTCCAGTGAAATAGCATAAATTAGAAACAAAACTTCAGGAAACAATGGACACACTTACAGAAATGTAAAATGCTCTGGAAAGTCTGGGCAATAGAATTGAACAAGCAGAAGAAAGAACTTTGGAGCTCGAAGACAAGGTTTTCAAATTAACCCAATCTGACAAAGGCAAAGAAAAAGTAATAAGAAAATATGAACAGGCCGGGCGAGGTGGCTCACGCCTGTAATCCCAGCACTTTGGGAGGCCGAGGTGGGTGGATCACGAGGTCAAGAGATCAAGACCATCCTGACCAACATGGTGACACTCCGTGTCTACTAAAAAATACAAAAATTAGCTGGGTGTGGTGGCGTGTGCCTGTAGTCCCAGCTACTCGGGAGGCTGAAACAGGAGAATTGCTTGAACTCAGGAGGTGGAGATTGCAGTGAGCTGAGATTGCACCACTGCACTCCAGCCTGGTGCCTGGCGAGAGAGCAAGACTCTGTCTCAAAAAAAAAAAAAAGAAAGAAAGAAAAAGAAAATATGAATAAAGCCCCCAAGAGGTCTGGGATTATGTTAAATTACCAAACCTAAGATTATTCAGCATTCTTGAGGAAGAAGAGAAATCTAAAAGTTTGGAAAACCTATTTAGGGGAATACCTTTCCCAGCCTTGCTAGAGACCTAGACATTCAAATACAAGATGCTCAAAGAAAATCTGGGAAACTCCTCACAAAAACATCATCACCTAGGCACATTGTCATCAGGTTATCTAAAATTACAATGAAGAAAAGAATCTTAAGAGATGTGAGGTGAAAGTACTAGGTAACCTATAAAGGAAAACCTATCAGATTAACAGCAGATTTCTCAGCAGAAACCCTACAAGCTAGAAGGGATTGGAGCCCTATCTTCAACCTACTTAAACAAAACAATTATCAGCCAAGAATTCTGTATCCAGAGAAACTAAGCTTCATAAATGAAGGAAAGGTACAGTCTTTTTTCAGACAAATGCTGAGAATTCGCCACTACCAAGTCAACACTATAAAAACTGCTAAAAGGAGACCCAAATCTTGAAACAAATCCTGGAAACACATCAAATAAAGCTGAGATCTTATCAAAATAATCAGCATGAATTATGCTCATCAAGAGAATGAAGCAAAGCACATTACCAGATTTGCTATTTTTATTTGATGTGTTTTCTTCCCCAGGTTAAATGATCAACACTAAAAATGTAACAGCTCATTAGCTCATTGTTACCTATAAATCATTTATACGCAGGTATTTGAGTATTTGTGTATAACACTGGATGTCAATAAGGTTTACAGTTCTTCAAACTCATTGTATTTTGTACCAGGAAAAACATTCCCTTTGAGTTGTATTTGAAATGTATAAAGGTCAAATTGAGAAAACAAATTTTAAATCCTATGTTATTCATTTAATCAGCAAATATTTATAGATCACCCATCATATATTAGATACTTTATTAGGCTCTAGAGATTAAAAGAAGAAAAACACTTTGATATGACTGTATTTGCTTTCCATGATGAGTTTACAGTATGGTTGGCAAGAAAGAAAAATAGTTGTAATAATTATGCAGCTCTAACTATAGGAAGACAGGGAAGGAGCATCTAAAGGGATGGGAGGGCACTAAGATATAAAGGAAGGAAGCTGAGCTTGAGCTGAGACTTAAAAGGACCTAGATAAGGTTATTGCAAGGGGTAAACTATGAGGGGGAAAGCCAAAATAACAAACTTAATTCCTTTATTTATTTATTTATTTATTTTTTTTTTTAGAAAAAGAGAGAAAAGGAGAAAAAGAAACTGCCAAAGAAAGAAAAAAAAGAATGAAAGAAAGAAAGAGGACGAGAAAGAAGGAGAGAGAATGGGATTCTTGTTTTATCGCCCAGGCTAGAATGCAGTCTAAAAATGGGTATTAAAAACCTGTTTTATGCCAATAATTGTGCTTAACAATGGAGACAGGAAGGAATGGGGGATGAAAATAACAAATAAGCAGCCAACCAATATTTTATTTAAACCTGTGAAATGCTATGTAATTGCTGGAGAGTGATTTACTTCCAATTATGTGGTCACTTTTAAAATAGGTATAATGTGATACTGAGAAAAATGTATGTTTTGTGGATTTGGTGAGGAGAGTTCTGTAAATATTTGTTAAGTCTAGTTGTTCCAGGTCTGAGTTCAAGTCCTGGATGCCTTTTAAAACCCCTACAGAATGTACATTTGGAAACTGATGAAATAAGACCTAAAGATGTAAGCAGAAACAAAACAACATGTCTCAAGTTAAGCACTTTTCATTCTGATAATCAGAATCACTAAAAAAAAATAACAACAAAAAATTAACATGTTATAGAAAAATTACTCAGATCTACATGTAGTAAACTGTCAAGGTGGGATCCAACAGGACACGGGCAAACCAGTTGGAAAGTTATTTCCATAAATCAAGTGAAAGATAAAGAGGATAGACTTAAGCCAGGGAAAAGCAGAAAAGGATGGATTTAGATTAGTATACTTGGAAGACAGAATCAATGTGGAATAAGATGTAAAGAAGGAGAAAGGAGCAGGACACTCAAATTTCTGGCTTAGGAAATGTTGAGGAGTCTGTATGTATAGAGGACATACAGGAGGAGGAAAGATAATTCTGTTTTGGAAATTTTGATTATGGGCCATCAAGTGGAATATATGGTTTTGGATTTCCTATCTGAGGTCTGGGCTGGAAATCCAGAATTTAATGTTGTTACTTCATCATAGTTAAAATCATGGATGAATATAATATTCCTTTAAGTCAAATATACATAAGCCCATGGACACTCTTCCTAAGAAAATAGACATACACACACATAAACAACATTTTGTACTCCATTAATTCATCATAGTTAAAATCATGGATGAATATAATATTCCTTTAAGTCAAATATACATAAGCCCATGGACACTCTTCCTAAGAAAATAGACATACACACACATAAACAACATTTTGTACTCCATTTCAAAAGCTGCATGAATACCCATGTGTGCACTCCACCCCTAAAGTCCTCTTGGGAGTAAATGGTAGAGGGTTAAGAAGAGAGTCCTAAGAAGGTGATCCACAAATTAGATGTTATATGGAAAGAGTAATATGACAAAATAAAGTTTCAAATGATATGATACAGTCCACTGTACTCAGCCACTCTGAGGTCCTAGATGACTAGCACACCTAGCTTCCAAAAATGGTAGAAGGCAAATCTCAGTGAGTTGAAAGATAAATGCAAAGGGAGAAAATAGAGAAAAAAAAATAACTACAAATGGAGAACCTGACTGAGAAAGAAAATGAGAAAAAGTAGGAAGTAGTGAAATAATGGGGTTTAAGAGTTTCTGAAAATACAGGATAGAGCCGATAATAATTCTATTATAATCAGGGGAGAGTGAAGAGAGAAGGAAAAGAGCATTCTGAAGAAAGACTCAGAGTAGCATCTCTGAGAATGCAGGAGAGAATGGCAACAAAAGCATAGGTCTAGAGAGACTTGGATAGATGAAGGAGTATGGAAGGAAGGATGAATGAAAGTGCATATGGTTATAACATGATTAAACAGAGGGTGAATGAGGAGAGGAAAACATGGTAAAAGGCTGTTTCACCAAAATGACTCCTATTTTCTTTGAGATATGTTGAGACTGTTCTAACAGGTGATGAGATGGGATTTTTTTTCTAATACAGAGGCAAAAGTCTGACCTTGCCACCCACAATAATAGAAGAAATTAATTAACAAACCATTAAAGGATTTTTCAGTTAGCAATGAATGCTCAGCTCATACTGCAAACAATTTAAGGTAGCAATAATGTGGCATAGGAACAAAGGTTGGTGTGAACCAGGGTTAAGGTTTTGTAACACAGGGGCAGTGGGACAATGAAGCCTAAATGATGAGAGTGATTACAAGCTTGAGACCTAGAAGAAAGGAAAAGATGTTCAATGACTGGGCAAGGTGGCTCACATCTGTAATCCCAGCACTTTGGGGGGCCTAGACAGGCGGATCACCTGAGGTTGGGAATTCAAGACCAGCCTGACCAACCCTCCAGCCTGGGCAACAAAAGTGAAACTGTCTCAAAAAAAAAAAAAGATGTTCTACTAGGAGGTCTTAAAGATGAGTCATAACATTTATAGTTAAAATTTCTGGTTTATGAGATCACAGTGAATAAGGATTAAGAAAAAATGGCCTACATACCAATTTTTATCTTACTAATTTTTACTCCACATTTAGCATGATCCACTAAATGACAAATATGTAAAGAAAAAATTCTGTTAATAATAAATATTTAATGCCCCAGAACAAATATAATTCCTAAAGGATTAAAACCCTAAAGGCCTATTTCTGTTCGTCAGAAGTTCTGGCTGTGGCTATCTGAACAAATCTTTAAATTGTTAATTAAACATATGTATAGATAAAAAGAAAGTCTTGAAAATGTAACTGCCCTTTTTTACATTCTAAATAAAGAGAAAACTAATCTAATGGTAGCATATTTCCTTTTGTGAGATGATATTAACCAATAATCAGTGAGCTAGAATTCCAGTACACACTATTCTGAAGTACTACATATAAAAATTGTAATGTTTTTTCTTCATAAACCAAATCTGCGTCTCTAAAGAGGTTCTGACTGCTTGATAGCAACTTTAGAAAAATATAGTTACTAGCATTTTTTAACTATTAAAAAATGAGAAAATCTCCAAAACAGCCAAACTATATTTCCTAATAAGTTTAAAGTCAGCAATTAGTTGCTGGCAATTATGGATATCAGAGAATTATTGAAGAGATAAAAATAGTCAAAGTGATATAGTACAGATTAAGGAATAAAAACACTGACATGGAAGGAGTAGGTCGTAAATGTAGTAAAATTAGAATTTAAGATTTCTATACTTAAAATAGAACTTTGTACCAACAAACACAC
Source organism: Plecturocebus donacophilus (assembly GCA_004027715.1). NCBI lineage: Eukaryota > Metazoa > Chordata > Mammalia > Primates > Pitheciidae > Plecturocebus > Plecturocebus donacophilus. The sequence goes on along the minus strand of PVKP010003641.1, from coordinate 89,617 downwards.
CTTGAAAAATGAACAATGAATAAGGATTAAATAAAAGGTGAATAAGAATATTTATATTTTACAGTGCCTTTCTAAAAAATTGAGTTGTGATACTGTTAACATTAGCAAGATCAGAACTCAGAAAACAGCCAACATCGACAGATTATATATATATATATATATATATATATATATATACACACACACACATATACGTGTATATATATACACATATATACATTTATATGTGTATATATATACACATATAATGGAGGTTTATATGTGTATATATATGTGTGTGTGTATATTATATATACATATGTGTATATATATACACATATATACACATATATATACATATATATGTATATATATACACATATGTGTATATGTGTGTATATATGTGTATATATACACACACACATATATACATATATATACACATATATACATATATATATACACATGTGTGTGTATATATATATATATATACACACACACACATATAAACCTCCATTATGCCATTTCAAAAGGGGGTGATTTTTCATGGTAAATCCTAAGGAGAATTTTAACCTTTTATTTCTTATTTGTATTAAACCTTATTGCCATCAATTGGTTTATACAGCAGAGTCTACATACATTTAACTTTCTTGAATCTACCAAACACTGTAGGCCAAAAAAAGGAAGGTAGAGACAGACACAAACAATAATACTGGAGATCCTGCTTACCATTTCAGGTATTGAAGGCCTGCTCTAGAGTGAATGGGGGATGGGCAACAAGAATCTTGTTCTTTTAGTTTGTTTTAATCACCACATGCATCTCAAAATGTGAGCATCTTGCTACACTGCATGACTCTAGTTTTTAATACTTTTTCTCTTTTTAAAGAAATACACAAGGTGGTGACTAAACACAAACTAACTTTTTCGCTGGGAGTTCATCTAAAGAAACTGTGATACATTCCAAGTCAGGATGAAAACACGGCTGTGTGGGACATGCTGAGAGACAGGAAGTTATGCCAACCTGATGTCCCCTTAAGGGATTCTCGAAGGCAATCTTAGCTATTCACAGTTTCTACCTAACAAGTTCATCTTAGATGCTAACTCATTCTTAAGCAAGAAGCAATTGCCCTTGAATAGACCCAATCAAATTAGGAAACACATCTGAAGCATGCAGAATAGAGAAAGCATGACAAAAATAATAAAATACATAAATAAACATATCAACACATATTTTATTATTTACTTTCACACAATACAAAATATATAACAGCTAAAACAACAAAATTTGTATGGGGCTCTTATTCTCCAACTTATTCCTTTAACTAGGTTTCCCACCCAAAGGTGAGAGAAAAAAAAACCTGGACAGGCTTTTTAGTTATATAAAGCAAGTTAGTCTTTATATTCAGAATATCCTCCCCACTAAAGTTGTGTTACTTTTACTTTTGACACAGTTAGGAAGGCTTTTCCTTTAAATGTCCTTGGGAAAACTAGTAACTAAAAAAATATTTTAGTACCAGTTAAGGACAAGCATAATCAAAAAGAAAATTCCAGAACATCCCATAAAAATGAAACAAGCACACCCATTATTCTCTAGAAAACGTGGAACAGACCCAATGCATGTTAGGCCATGTATAACTCTTCCTACAATAGTCCAGTGTAAAAGGGTCTAGCACAGATTACCTCTGAACGACAAAATTCTTATTCCACTCTAATCCATGAGCCTCTGGAAGACAGACTCAAGGAATTTACACCTGCCTTCTTGAGAGAGTGGGAAAAACTCAAACCATTTTTCCTCTGCCCTAACACCACAATCATCAACACAGAAGACATCTGTGACAAAATGTGTATGAGTTTCTTTCCACACACCAAGCAAGCAATCACTTCTGCAGCAGACATCAGATGGGTGTTCTCCAATTCATTTCTAACACTATCTATCTAGCGATACTGTCATATCCCACAGATTGAAGGCCCAGTTCCACAAGGCTGTCCATCACTTCTGATGCAAATTACAAGCTCCAGGCTTTTTTATCTATACTTCTGACTGACCAGCTATAAATTGGCCATTACATGATCCCCTCCCTGGGTTTGGTTAATTTGCTAGAGTGGTTAATTTGGTTAATTTCACAGAACTCTGGGAAACACGTTTACCAGTTTATTATAAAGAATATTAGAAAGGATACAGATGAAGAGATACATAGGATAGGGTAAATTGTAAGGGAAGGGAATTTCCATGCAGAACTTCCATGTACTTCCTGGGCACACCACCTCAAGGAATCTCCACACGTTCAGCTTCTGGAAGCTCTCTGAACCTTGTCATTTGGGGTTTTTATGGAGGCTTCATTACATAATTGATGAAACCTTTGGCCACTGGTGATCAACTTAATTTACTTCAGCCCCTCTCTCACCGTCCTAAGAAGTTAGGGGGTGGGGATGAAAGTCCCAACCTTCTAATAATTTCTTGATCTTTCTGGTAACCAGCTCCCATCATGAAGCTACTAGGGGCAGCCAGCTAGCAAAGACAAAATTCTCAGTCAATTCATTAGCATACGAAAAGACAAAATAGGGCCTGTAATCCCAGCATTTTGGGAGGCCAAGGCAAGGGGACTGCTTGAGCCCAGGCATTCCAGAGACACATAGATCAATCAGACCAATGTGAAGACCGAAAAGATAAAGCTTTTTTTGTGGGGGGAGTGGTGGGGGGTGAGAAACTGATTTCCACTTGTGAACCTTATATTTAAACCAACTTTACAAAAGAAAAACTTGCTCTTCTGAACTGGAAAACACTGATACATATACTCTCTTTTTGATCAAAGGTAGTATCAAATCATGCTGTCAAAGCAAGATCATCTGCTCCTCTTTCAATGCCAGTTATATATATACATTGACAATAACTTTTAAAAAGCCTTGGTTTGGTCAGTTACAGATCCATGGCATGAGAAAGAACCCTAGTCAAGATTCGCTTTTAAAAGGAGGCTGCTGGATTATAGAAAAGTTCATGAGCACAGAGATTGTCTCTCTCTTTCTCTCCTAGGCCTACCCCAGCGTTTGACATATAGGAAGACTTGAATGAATGAATGACAAAAAACTGTTCAACAGGGATCAAGAAAGCTGAACCATGAAAAATTAATTCACTCATACAAATAAGGTTATTTAGCCTATGCTTAACAGCATCTTTAAAAATCATTTTTCTCATGCAAGACTATTATAACCATCATTAAAAATAATACACAACATAAACTGGAGCACAATCCAGAGTAAAACCAAAAGCTGAATTCTCAATTTTTGAGAATTTTGAAAATCAGAAAAAGGATTTCAATCTATCAAACACAAAATCTGGTGATAAAGAAAATAGCTATCAGCTGGGCGCGGTGGCTCACGCCTGTAATCCCAGCACTTTGGGAGGCCAAGGCGGGCAGATCACGAGGTCAGGAGATGGAGACCATCCTGGCCATGGTGAAACCCCGTCTCTACTAAAATACAAAAAATTAGCCGGGCGTGGTGGCACGCGCCTGTAGTCCCAGCTACTCAGGAGGCTGAGGCAGGGGAATTTCTTGAATCTGGAAGACGGAGGTTGCAGTAAGCCAAGATCGGACTAAAAGCCAACGATGCCACTGCACTCCAACTTGGCAAAAGAGCAAGACTCCATCTAAAAAAAAAAAAAATAAAAAGCAAGCTATCAATCTAATCTAACTTAAGAAAGAAAATGTAATTATGAGTTTGAATGCACATGTGCTAACACATCAAACTTTCAGCAGCCCGTAGAATTATGCTTCTTTTAAACCAAAGAATAGCAAATACCATTAACACACTGCATTCCATAAATAAGTTAATTTATGTTAAGAAACCTATTTGAAACAACTGCCCAGTACGCACGAAACCTCCCTAGCACCCACATACACATTTATTTATTTCAAAATGACATTCTAGGTTCCTCGACTGCTAAATTCACCCACAATACACCACGGTCAGCTACCTATTTACTTTTCTGTGTGTGTGGGAGGCGGGGAGAAATACGAGGAAGATTTCTCTCCCAAAATCTACTTGAAGAAAACGAAGTTACCAAGGCTTTGTAACAGAAAAAAAGAAAGAAAACAAATTACCCATGCATGGGACAGAAAAACCACTCCATCTGGCCACGTTGTGGCTTAACTCCTGGACAATATGTGGCTTAGGTTAAGTTTTCTATCCCCAACCCCACCTACAAACTTTAGGAATGTGCTGTATTGGTGCGAGATCCCGGACTGGATCTCAGGCCCAGGAAAAGGATGACAGGTCGGGACTTGCCCTGCAGGCAAGAAGAGAATCGCTCCGCGGGTCGCACTGCCCGCCCCGCCGTCCCCGCCTCCTGCCAGCTCCCTGGTCGCGGTGACCCTTCCCCTCCTCCCACCTCCACCTCCTCACCGCTCAGGCCGGCTCACGCGTTTCCCATCACTCTGTCAGCTCCTGCCACCGCGCCTCCTTCCCTTTCGGTTTTACTTTAACTTCCCACGCCGGGTGCCGAGCGGAAGGCAGGGCCAAAGATGTCAGTGGGCAGCTGCACAGGGGCGACCCGTCCGCCCTCCACGCCGAGCTTGCCGGGGTCGCGCTCAGTCACAAGGAACCGCGTGCCAGGACATCAGAGAGACAGACAGACACACAGACCCACAGACCCGGGGAGGAGGGACGCGGTGGAGCCGGCGCCAGCCTACACGTCACCGCCCGCTGCAGCGTCAACGTCGGCACGTCAGCTCGTAGGCTCCCGGCCCTCCGCCCCTCCCGCGTGCGCGCTCCGCCCCTCCCGCGTGCGCGCTCCGCCCCGCCTCCTGCCTCCCGCCCCAGCCCCGCGCCTCTCGCCTAGCGCCTCCCGCCTCTTGCCGGCTGGGCTTCTAGGAGCAGAGGCCTAAGGTCCCAGGGACGGCGAGGATCCGCCCTCGGGCGGGAGCGGGCGCGCATGCGCTCGTGCCGAGCCACTCCGCGGTCCCCTGGCTGCCCGCGCCGGGTCAGGCCTGTCATCATCCCCTGCTCTCTACCTGTGAGTTCTTCCCGTGCATTTACTTCAGTCTGCCGCATCTTCTCCCCGCCCTTCTCCGTAAGGTAAATACGTGAAGGAAATAATTCCTATTAAAGGTAAAAGAAGATGAATTTGAATGAATAAACGGGTAGTTGCTATCGTCGTCTTCAGCCAAAGCCCTCTGGCTGCTGAACAGTACATATAGTTCTCTGGTGTCAAGGCCTGTTTTCCATAAGCTTTCTGATTATGGATCTCGGCAAGTCGGTCCTCAGTTAAGAAGACCTCCTCCAAAAACAGAATGCCGAAAGATTCCCTAACTGGATTGAAAAGATAGGAAGATATGAAGAAAAACTAACCTGAAGAACTGTGTGGTTTATCTGCAAAGAGTTCTGGACTAAAAGCCAACGATGCAAAGATAGTATGAGTAAATGTGTTTCTTGTGACTCTCCTCTGCCATTCCTGCTTCCTCCTCAGGTAATGTGTTCCGATGCCTGGTAGCACTATTTTATAGAGGCAGCCAATAGTGAAATATTGATCCAGTTATTATCTTTACTGGTCAGACCACCTCTGAAGCGCTGTGTTCAGCATTTGAAGAAGACTTCAATCAAGTCGAAATTAGAGAAGAGCAAAATGATGACAAGAACTCAAAAACAGGGCAAGTGAAGAAGTATTGATTAAACCTTCCAGGACTCACCTAGAAGAGAGAAATCTACTGGACTACCTCCAAATATGAAGTGACCTATCATGTGAAGTAGATTTGTTTTATGTGATGCAAACTTTAGGGAACAGATTTAAGATCCTGAAAAGAAGATGCCCTTGTAGCACCACCTAAAGAATTGCCTACCTTAGCATTGTGAATACCTCAACCAATGGATTTTGCTTCAAGGAGATCTGAATGCTCACTTAATAGGGACTTGGTACCACACATCAACAGAAGAATTAGTTGATGGTTTTGTTAAAGGTATTTCCAGTCTTGAGATTACATGTGTCTTTCGTCCTGGACTTCGTAGAATTTAGTTCATGAGATAAGACAAATTCATCCTAAAAATAAATAATGCAAGGAGGCCACGTGATGAGAGGTGCTAATAAGTGCTAGGAATTTACATGACAGATTATTGCCATCACAGTTCCAGAGGCTTAAGGGAGAAGAAAGAAAGTGAAAATATACTGGCTAGAACTGCCCTTTCCATCAGGGTAGCCACCAGTTAAATATGTCTATTGACATTTGAAATGTGGCTTGTCCAAACAGACATGCAATGAATTCAAAATGTACACCAGGTTTCAAAGACTTAGAAAACAAATGTAAAATACTGTAATTCTTACGTTGATTACATGTTGAAATAATATATAATGGATCAAATAAAATATGTTAAAATCAATTTCAACTGTTTACATTTTTATGTGACTTCTAGAAAATTTTAAATTACATAGGTGGCTTGCATCATATTTCTATGATCACCATGTTTCTATTAATAGACCTGGTTAGCCCTTTGTAGCCATGGGTTCTGTATCTGTAGATTCAACCAACTTTGGAAGAAAAACAATGGAAAAAAAAAGAATGGTTATGTCTGCACTGACTATGAACAGACTTTTTTTCTTGTCATTATACCCTAAACAATATGGGTATAACAACTGTTTACATAGCCCTTCCTATTGTATTAGGTATTATTAGTAACCTAGAGTTGGTTTAAAGTATGTGGGACAATGTGCATAGGTTATATGCAAATACTGTACCATTTTGTATAAGGGACTTGAGCATCCTGGGGTTTTGGTATGTGGGGATGTCCTGGAACTAATCCCCTGTGCATACTGAGGAATGGCCTTATTTAATTGAACTCTAAGAACTATATTTGTGCTCTTTCTAGTTCCTGGTTTTCCTCAATTTTTTTCCCAAGAAATTGGAGTCTTGCTGTATCGTGCAAGTGCACCGGCCATTCACAAGCATGACCATTGTGCAGAACAACGCTGAACTCCTAGGCTCAATGATTCTTCTGCTTCACCCTCCCAAGTCTAGGACTACAGGCATATGCCATCTGGCCCAGCTTCCCCAAATGTTAGTGGAAAGACAGCCTAATGAAAACGGCCCCTGATGACACAAAGAAAGACTGTCCAGAAAGTATGCCATGAGGAAAGCTAAGAAACAAAACTATAACTGCATTCAAGATAATGAGTTACCTATTTATCTGTAATGGAACATTCTAAATAGAAGGTAGTGACAAAGTTAAAATGTAAACAAACTAGTCTATAAGGAGACTCAATTTTGAATTTATAGAATTGAGTATAATAGGCAGTCAGTGTTTGGCAATCATAAAATGGGACTGGGAGATTATTTTGGCAATATTGAGTAGGGTAGGTTGGAATTAGTGCGTGGCTGGGAAACTAATTAAAACTCATTGCAGTGGGCTAGGCACAGTGGCTCACATCTGTAATCCCAGTGCTTTGGGAAACTGAGGCAGAAGGATCACTTAAGGCCAGAAGTTCAAAACCAGCCTGGGCAACATAGGAAGACCCCCATCTCTACAAAAAAAAAAAAAAAAAAAAAAAAAAGTAGCCAGACTTGATGGTACATACCTGTAGTCCTAGTTACTAAGGAGGCTGAGTTGGGAGGCTCTTTTGAGGCCAGAAGTTTGAGGCTACAGTGACCTATGATCATGCCATTTAACTCCAGCCTAGGCAACAGAGCAAGACCCCATTTCTAACTGAAAAACAGAACAAAACACCACATTGCATTTAAAAATGTATTATACAGGCTAGGCATGGTGGCTCATGCCTGTAATCCCAGCACTTTGGGAGGCCAAGGCGGGCAGATCACCTGAGATCAGGAGTTCGAGACCAGCCTGGCCAACATGGTGAATCCCATCTCTACTAAAAATTAAAAAAAAAAAATAGCCAGGTGTGGTGGCGCATGCCTGTAATCTCAGCTACTGTGGAGGCTGAGGCAGGAGAATTGCTTGAACATGGGAGGCGGAGGTTGCAGTGAGCCGAGATCGAGCTATTGCACTCCAACCTGGGCAACAGAGTGAGACTTTGTCTCAAAATAAAAAAATGTATTATACAACTGGGTGTGGTGACTCACAACTGTAATCCCAGCACTTTGGGAGGCTGAAGTGGGTGAATTGCTTGAGCCCAGGAATTTGAGACCAGCCTTTACAACATGACAAAACCCTGTCTCTACAAAAAAATATATGAAAATTAGCTAGATATGGTGGCATGCACCTGTAGTCCCAGCTGCTCAGGTGGCTAAGGCAGGAGGATCACTTAAGTTAGGAGGTCAAGGCTATAGTAAGCCATGATCACACCACTGCACTCTAGCCTGGGTAAGAGAGTGAAACTGTCTCAAAAAAAAAAAGTATCATACCAAAAAAAGGTTTAATATTGGACTTAAAGAAATTGTAATACATCTCTAAAGTGAAATACTTTAGAGGCATTAAAAAAGTATGATGTTAATCTGTATTGCTTGATATGAGAATATATCCAAGATGTACAGTTGAATGAAATAGCTTGCAAGACAATATATACATAATTTGAACCCATTGATGTAAAAATCATATGTTTGTTTGTGTCTTGTGTATATGTAACATTTCATTCTGCAAAGAATGCCTTAAATTATCTCAAAATTGTCCCCAGAAAATTTCGAGGTGGAAGTGTTTCCAGCCTATTTTTCTACAGCTCAACAGAATCATTCATGCTTTTGACTTTTTTTCATTTTTATGTTTCATGATCCCATAGTATGTTAGCCTTTCATTCTCAGACTTGTGACTTCATGGGTCGTCAGGATGGGCTACCAAGTTTCAGAACGATTTCCAGCCCATCAGTCTCTGGGTATCTCCTTCAGTATGTGTGTCCACTAGGTCTGCCTAGCTCACCAGTGTGTCATAGCCTTGGCTTCTAGGCCTTTCTTGTTTTACCTATTGTCAGCCAGTTCTTCCTTGCCCTTTCACCCGTCTCATCTTGCAACACCAAGTCTTAAAATTCCATCTTTACTGCATTCCAGTGCAGTTCCTTTTCTGACGTTATGCTTAACCTTTGGAGAATGCTGATTAATAAAAGACTAAATTCTAAAATATTTTCCCACTCTTTGAAATAAATTATATTAGAAAAGAAAAATAATTAGATTACTACCATGGAAGACACTGCTGTTTGCCTCCTCAACCAGCATTTCTCTCCTCTTCCTTAACCAATAAGATGATTTTATAAAAGCTCCAAACAACTCAAGAAATGTGAGCTTCTCCCAAAGTAATTTCATTTCCCTTTGAATAAGAATGTTGTACAGGTGGTCATGTGACCAAGGGACAATCAGCTTTGGAGAATCCTGCAATATGTTTTAGCCAGGTTTCAAAATATATGCTTTCAATATATAAAGGATTTTTCTTGAATTACTGTTCAAGATGGTGAACTTAGCATATAATTTGTCTACTATCCTTTCCTACACACCATAGAAACAAAAATGTAGAAGCAGAAAAAATGAAGAATAAGTAAAGGAGTAAAGATGATGTGTGCCTGTATGCATGTACTTACATGAGTAGAAGAGCAATGATATCAAGAAAAGCAAATAAAATTTCAAAAATTTCTCGGGAAACAAAGCAAATAGTAGTCATTTGACCAAAACCACAGCCTAAAAAGTATAGTGGAAAAGTTACATAGGATAGGACAGAAGTGAGAATAAGGGCTGAAAATGGGGATCACATTCTAAATATGGTACAATTGAATCTATCACCACACACATTGCTCTTTCTCATCCATTTACACCAAAAGCAAGCAAAAGAGATTAATATCCACCACCAGACAAAAACGGGAACCAAAAATGACCCCCAAATCTTCTCCAAATTAATTGAATAAATAGTACAGAAAAGTGAAAACTTCTAGATTGATGACACAGGAAAACCCATTCTCATTCTGGCATTCAGGGCCAGCATCCTGAGAACCAGCTAATTGCCTACTCATCTAAAGTGAAACCTCATATTTGGCATTCCTGGCCCTGCCCTACCTAACTCAGCCATATATTCCTAATTCCTACCCAGGATAGAGAACTGGCAGACCTCTTACCTACAAAAAGAAAAGGAAAACTGCATCAACTGCTTATATATGTGTGTGTGAGTGTATATATATATATATATATATGTGTGTGTGTGTGTGTTTATGTATATATATGTGTGTGTGTGTGTATATATATATATTTGAACATACAATGCAGAATTAACAGGCAAATAAGGAAAATCCGTATCATGAAAGAAAAATACAAAGGAAAACATAGAAAAACTGACTCTAAAGGAGTCAAGGAAGCAGAAATAAAAGAAGATTTTTAAGAAGCACCCCAATTAATATGGAATTGAGAACATATTACATCTACAAGATATGAACAAGGTACTTTGAAAAAGGAGCGATGACAGAGCCAAAAGAGCTCTCAGACATTAAAAATACGATGTCTGTGTTGTTTTCATCTAATAGTTCAAAATGGCTTACAGTCATGATCATATATATTTCAAGAAGCAGTCTAAAGGAAGAGAGGAAGAAAAGGACATACCTTCGGGAACATGAGTTGAAAGTACACCTATCACTTACAGTGATTTTATTTACCAGACTTAAGTCACATGGCCACATCCAGTTGCAAGGAAAGCTAGCACATACACTCCTTATTTTAGGCAACCGTATACTCAGCTAGAAAGTATGGGTTCTATTACTGTAAAAGATAAAGAGATACTTAGAGATAAATGTTTTATCCATAAAGCTTTTCCTCAGTTAAAGCAAACATACTGGTATTAAGCAGTTAACGGTAGCCCTCTTCAGTTCTTATGAGAACTGAACCTCAGGGAACAGAATGGAATGGAATGTCAGTAATAACTTTTATCTCTTTCAAGCACATGAAAATTGAGCTAATAGAAAATGGCAAAATAAAATGCTGGATATTAGTTATTTTAAAAATTAATTTTTCCTGAAATTTATAAACTATTCTTAATTATTTTTAATATGATCAAGTGAAATATTCATTCATTCTACGAACAACTAATTAAGCATATATCACATAATCCACACTTTCCTAAGCATTGGAAAACACTCCAAAGAAAAATATAATATGATCTCTATTCTCAAGAAATTTACAAGAACTTACAGTTTGGGTAGGAGACAAATTTAACATCCACAAGGCTTTTTAAGAATGATTAGGTGCTGAGTTGTGCGGTAGTTTTTTTTATGAATACAAAAGGAGTCCAAATTAAAGATAGGCCCCTGGCTGCAGGAAATTTAAAGCCTTTGCAGAAAACTGAAATTTGTCCCATTGATCATATAAGTATAGGTAGAATTTATTTATAAAACCTTTCATATGTGAACTCTTAAAAGATATATTTGTAGGATTCATTCTAGAGAATAAAGACATTGAATTTTAAAATTCTAATTTGTTGCTGTTGGTAGTTTAAAGGATAAAAATGGCTGATTCACTGTATAAGCCAGTTTTATTTCTGTGTTTTTGCTTTAGGTTGTATCCACAAGTACCAGCAGAATGCCTGACACATAGTAGACACAAGTAAGTATTTGTTAAATAGTTTTCTTTTTACAATCAGTGTTTCCTTTATTGTTTGACAAAGAACTATTTCAAATTCAGCTATAGCTTTTTTAAACATTGAAGTGTTCCAAATTATAGAAACCTTAAGTAAACAGTGCTATACACCACTTCATACAACTGATAGATGCAGGAGGAAGATAAGGGAGAGTCCTGGGAGAAGCTCCTACCGGCCTGGGCACGGGGAGGATAGGGTGGAGCCGATGGAAATTCATGCCTTTTGCAGGGAGAAGAAGCCTGGTTTCTTCAGTTCCTGTGTGGTGACCTGGGATTTAATCTGTGAGATGGGGACCTGTTAACGGGAACCCCTCTCGCTTTGCTAAGTATTTTTCCTTTTCACCCAATAAATTCCATTCCCCCTCACCCTTCAAAGTGTCTGTATGCCTAACTTCTCCTGGTCATGTGACAAGAACCTGTTTTTTTTTTTCTACAACATTTTTGGCACCCAGAACTTGGGACCTGAAGAAGGGTGAGTGGAATGTGGACTGAAAATCTCTCACTTTCATTTCTGAGTATTTTGTTTCTATGGCATTTTTCTTCTTCTTCTTTTTTTTTTTTTTCAGGACAGTAATGGCACCTATCTTTCTTTTACAATATAGGAAGTAGTCCACACCCACCCCAACAGCCGTAGGCATGCCTGTAGGATGGTTGGGCAAGCAGTGGCGCCCCGCCTGCCGTCTCTCCCAGCTGGGGTGTGTGGCCCTGAATACCACATGTGTGTGCAGTGTCCAGCGACAAGGCAGGAATGAACCACAGCCACTACCCAGGCCTCAAGGCTACCTTGGGGGCTCAGGCCTTGCATAGTTGGCTTGCCAGATTGCTGCTGGGTCCAAGCCTGGGGCAGGGAAAGTAACTATTTGCATAAGAGTACGTTCTTCCCCCAGGCATCTTTCCAACCTTGCACTTTAACTTTTGTTTCCTTTTCTCTATCCAATCAGCAGTTAATTTTTACGTGAGAGGATTTTTTTTCTTTTTGGAAAACGTTTTACCAGGCCAGGATCCCAATGATCACCATTCACCTTCTCTGTAAAGTTTTAGTTAAGAAAAAATTTGTGAGATTGGTCTTAAGCTGTAGCCAATCTGGTGTGCTTTGCATGACTTTCGGAATGGTCAGCATGGTCAGCAACAAACTTGGCTACAGGCCTCCGTCTTGTTTTAGGTCCTTGAGAACGTGTTCTGTAAACCCATGGTAATGCTTTGTTTAGCGTCTACACAGCCCAAATTCAATCCTGACTTGGGAAATGACTCCTTTCTGCTTTGACATCTGTGTAACCTTTGCCCTTTGTTGATTCTCTTCCCCTCCATGAACTCTCCTGGATTTTGCTTTCCCTGACTTTTAGTAAAGTTTGAAAGCCAGAAATATTGGCTGCTTGGCATGGCTAAAGTCAGGTAATAAGGGTGTTAAAAGGATTTTCTTAAAGAGCATTCAGCTTAATTAAAAGTGGATATCCAAAGCAAAGGGAGAGAGTCCCAAAAACCCAAAGGGAAACAGATAAAATGTTGGTGGAAATAGTAAGAAATCAAGAATTAAGCTGGGCTTTATAGCACACAGCCTCACCTGTGTTTAGCTGGAGGGTGGTTTAAGAACTTTAAGACAAGAAAGGGAGGAGCACCTAAGGGAGGAGCACCTAAATTTGAGGTCAAATTTGAAGGGAACATTCTGTTTTTCTAATTTAGCCTTGACTGCTTAACTTATAAACTAGATCTAGTAATTTTCCTTCCTCAACAACCTTCCATCAAGCTTTTCCTTTACTGTGATAGAGCAATCCCGTAATAGGTATAAACAAACAAGATTTATGTGGTACGTGGTCTGCTATCATTTATGTAAAAAAGGGACAAAATAAAAACATACACAGTTATTTTTACATGTATAAAACGTCTCTGGAAAGATACCCAAAAAACTCATAACGTCTGTCACAAGAGAACTAACTAACTAGGGGATTGGAGGATGGGGTGAAAGTGAGAATTTTCACTACATGCTCTGCAATACTTTTGGGGCTTTGAACCATAAAAATATATTAGATATTCAAAAAACTTAAATACTTGCCTTCCCCAATAGAAGCCTTTCTAAATTCCCCATCACCACACTTTTTAGCATGGCATTCTAGTCCAATCTTACCGTTTTTGTCTCATATCTGATTATAACTTTTTTTTTTTTTTTTTTGGAATGGAGTCTTCCTCTGTTGCCCAGGTTAGAGTGCAATCTCGGCTCACTGCAACCTCTGCTTCCTGGGTTCAAGTGGTTCTTCTGCTTCAGCCTCCCAAGTAGCTGGGATTATAGACATGTGCCACCAGGCTCAGCAAGTTTATTTTTATTTTTTTTGTATTTTTAGTAGAGATGGGGTTTCACCATGTCTGCCAGGTTAGTCTCGAACTCCTGACCTCAAGTGACTTGCCCACCTCAGCCTCCCAAAGTGCTGGGATTACAGGCATGAGCCACCTTGGCTGCCCCTGATTATAATCTTTCACACATCCTGTGATCTGAGTACTCCACTTTTCTCACTTTTGAGCAAGATTTGGAGTGGTGTCTCTAAAACAGTGGCTTCCAAAATGTTTTGACCCAAAGCCACAGTAGGAAATCTATCTCATGTCACAATCCATTGCACATAAATTTATGTAAATAAAATAAAATTTTCATGAACCCACTAAACACAAAAGTGGATATCCAAATTATAGGTATATTTAGAAGGACTTAATGTTTTTCTCTTCTGGGCTCTTGTTTTGCTGGAAAAAGTTTTTTTTTTTTTTTTCAGGCAGTCTCAGTCTGTCACCCACGCTGGAGTGCAGTGCTGCGATCTTGGCTCACTGCAACCTCTGCCCCCCAGTTTCAAATGATTCTTCTGCCTCGGCCTCCTGAGTAGCGGGGATTACAGGTGTCTAACACTGTGCCTGGCTAATTTTTGTATTTTTAGTATAGATGGGGTTTCATTATCTTGGCCAGGCTGGTCTTGAACTCCTGACCTCATGATCCACCCATCTTGGCCTCCCAATGGAAAAAGTTTTTTTTCTCAGTCAACAGAATTCTTTTTTCTCCATTGTGCCTTGCATCTTTTACTGCATGCATGAGAAGGGAGAGACCTCTGTTTTCCTAATGGAACTCAGGATTTAAAAGCAGATAGATCCCTCTCAAAATCTGTTTCTGCCTTCGATTATGCCTGTTTATTAGGCCTTAGAAGCTACATGTTTTCCTGGGCTTGTCTCTTAAAGAGCTCCACCAGGAGACCAATAATCAAAATAGGAGACTGCCAAGCGAAAGATCTTCTGGCTACCGGGTTTTCTTCTGCCTGTCTCTGTAGTTTTATATATGTGTTGTGTGTGTGATGTCTATAAAAATAGCTCTAATTAAATGGGCTAAAGGAAGACAAGTGCTTGCATCAAATATTTTTTAAAGGGAAGATAAAAGCTGTCATACCTTTTAATTCATGTGACTTTAATATTTGAGAAATAAAGATAGCCTTAAAGATTACTGGGGCCAGGTGCAGTAGCTCACGCCTGTAATCCCAGTACTTTGAGAGGCCAAGGCAGGTGGATCACTTGAGGTCAGGAGTTCAAGACCAGCCTGACCAACATGGTGAAACCCTGTCTCTACTAAAGAAATACAAAATTAGCTGGGTATGGTGGCGAATGCCTGTAATCCCAGCTACTTGGGAGGCTGAGGCAGAAGAATCACATGAACCCGGGAGATAGAGGTTGCAGTGAGCCAAGATCATGCCATTGTACTCCATCCTGGGCAACAAGAGTGAAACTCTATCTAAAAAAAAAAAATTATTGGTAAAATGCTAGATGTTGTCAAAATGTAAATAAATGAACTAAATTATGCAGGTCATATGCTAGAATTTCTAAATGTTTTAAGCTTATAAACTGCTTTTTGGGTTTTGCAAACTATTTGAATTGGCTGCTCCACAATTGGTAAGGCTCAGGCACATATAAAATTGACTATTCCCTTAATTATGCAGGAAGGAATCAAATCTTGGCTGCACCTAGCACATAATTAAAACTACTTACTAGGTTTTATATTAAAGTTAAAAATTTTTAAATGTAATTGAAACTACTGGAAATAGATTTACCACACGAGGTGTGTAAGAACAGTAACTTTTTTTGGTAAAAGATTATAAAAAGGCATGGAAATGTAAATTTTTGCCTAGGGTTAAAGAATTGCTTTAAATTAGATAACATAAAGCTAAAGTTCAAACAAGTGGTGGAAGGATTATAAAAATTAATCTTGCAAAAATTCCGTGTGTGAACATATTGACTAAATTCAAAAGGGTATTATGTGGATTTTCTGTAAATTGAGCATTGAAATAAAAGCACAAGGTACTCTTAAGGCATTAATCTGCTCTTTAGCAAAATTTGTAAAGAGTTATAAAAGGTTTTTGCTTTTTTGCATTTCTGAGGCATTTTAGCAAAATAAACAGCTTATGGTAATCTGGAATTCTGTTTCATAACATTAAGTATTTTAAACCTCTGCATATTTAAAAAGCTTCCCAAAATCAAACCTCAGTTTCAAGATTGTCCTTGCTTATGCCTGGATTTTGGATGCTGCAGAGGGCACCTGGAGTATTTAAAAGACCAGTAAACAGGATTATTTGACATCTTTAGCTACATGCTTTTGCCAAAATAGTGTTCAATCTTCTTTGGATTATATTTTGGTGAATAATACTAATATATGTTCCAACATTGTATGAGATTTCTAAAGTTCTAATGTCTAAAGTATATGCTATCAATCATAATTAAGGCAGTTGTATTATGTTCTTGTAAAACACAGAGATAATGAATCTTCTTTGTCAATTTTGTTTCTAACTATAACTACCCTGGACATTTTGTTATTCACAGACAATTGTCTTGTTTCAATCCTTTTCTAAAGATGGTTTATAATAGGCTATACTACTCTGATAGGGGTTCTCAAATACAGGTTTCTGATAACTTTGGAAATTGTGACATTGGAATCAAGGAAAAATGTACAGGACTTAGGAAGAGCTACAATGTTCACTGATATCAAGTAACACAAGAGTTAACTAAATGGACTGAACTCATAGAAAACTCAAGCAATCTTTTTGACTTTTGCTTGGAATATGGCTGATCCTTGTCTCGTTTATCAGAGTCAAGGAAACTTATTTTGAACTATTTATGAGCCTTGTGAAGTTCACGCCATTTGCAGTGGGAGGAGCCTGGGGTCTTCAGTTCCTACGTAGTGACCTGGGATTCAATCTGTGAGATGGGGGCCTGTTAACAGGAACCCCTCTTGCTTTGCTGAGAGGTTTTTTTTTTTCCTTTTTGCCCAGTAGATTCCATTTCTCCTCACTCTTCAAACTGTCTGTGTGCCTAATTTTTCCTGTTTGTATGACCAGAACCCATTTTTTTCTACAACATAACTACCACCCGAATCAGGATTTAGAACATTTCCAACACTCCATATAACTCCCTTATGATTCCTCCTAGTCAGCACCTAAATCCCCACCCCACCTCAGCCACCCCTAATTAGCCACTATTCTGATCTCTATAAACATAGACTAGTATTCCTAATTCTGAACTTCATATGAAGAAAATCATGTGGTATGTCACTCACTATTTTTCAATTTGTTGCCATCCTGGCCTTAATTTGTGAGGCCTTTTGATACTTGAAAGATATATTTTCCACCTTCTATTTTAAAAGACGTTTCTTATGGAGAGAACCTAATGACAGTGTGGAAAATATTTTTATTATACAATTTTATACATTAAAGATTTCATTACTCTTTAGACTTCAAAGATAGGTTGTGCTTACCTTAAGGATAAGCCAAAACCAGCAAAACTTTTATTTTGCAACGTTGTAGTACAGCTTGGTACTTCTAAAATGACAGTCAAGTTAATTTGCTGTAATTTTTTTTTATTAAAACAAACATGGAAATTCTCTGAGAAGTTTGAGCCAATTACAAACTTAGAAGCACAGTCCCCAGTCTAATTTCTGAAACCAACTGCAGGTTTAAAGAGTTCCCCATACCAGGTTGGTTTTGATAATTTGCTTGAAAGACTCAAAGAACTCGCTGAAAGCTGTTATACTCATGGTTATGGTTTATTAAAGGGAAAAAGTACAGATTAAGATCAGCCAAGGAAAGACATAATATGGAACATTGTTCAGGAGAGTTTCAAATGTGAAATTTCAGTTGTCTTCTAGCCATGAAATTAGGATGTTACTGTTCTGTCATCTATGTGTAACAATATGCATATAGTATTGCAAATCAGGGAAGTTTACCTGAGTATAGTGTCCAGTGGTTTTGGGGGGCTTCATCATATAGGCATAATTGATTGATTGATTGTTGCCCATTTAGTTAATCTTAGAATCCATGACCATTGATATTGTGACACTGTGTGACCCATAGCTCCCCGCTTTAGTTATATTGTTGGTGTTTTTGGTTGGCTAGCCCCAAACATAAAACTGTATGTGTGTGGCTAGCCCCCATCCTAATCACATTGCTAGACACATAGTTTGATCCAAGTCCACCAAACAGACAATCCCATAAGGCTAGGCCTTCTGTTTGAGCAAGCACAAATTCTTTACTTAATACATCCCTTCTGAATTTTCACTTCTCTATGTGGAGAATTTGTTGCTTTTAAACTGTAAAATTAAATTGTTTCTTCAAAATGTGTTTCTTCGGTGATTAATTCCATGAGTTTGTATTTTTAAAAACTGAATGATCATAAAACATCTTAACATACCTGACAAAAGAATTAAGATCGAAGTACGAGTACTAACTTTTTTTTTCCCTCTAATTGTCTGACATACATAAGTATGAGGATTCTACCAAGTTTACTAAACTTGAACATTCCTTTTGAAGTTAGGCAATAGTTACAAAATAAGATTGAGAATTTCCCAGTAGACTGCAATGCCAGAACTGACAATGAATGGGAAACAAGGCTAAGTAGCAGCATTTCATTGATTTTTAAGGGTTGGGGATTGGGCAAGTGTCAAATGCTCCCCTGAGAAACAGTGAAACTCCTAAAGAGCTTTATAAGAAACAGTAAATTTCTCAAAAATTATATCTAAACTTTGAAAAATTTTTTTTTCAACATAAATGTGTCGAAGAGTCATCACTGTGGAACTATTTCCCTTATAATAAAAGTGAAATTAAAAGATTTAAAAGTTAAGGGGCTGCTTAGTATAATTCATCTCAAGTTTCTGTTTAAAATAATTTTCAATGACTATTTTGATAGATTTAGTATCCTTCCAAGTTTAGATATGAGTTGCCAGATTTTTTTTCTTCTTGTCGAGATATTTAACAAGTTCTGTATTTGTACAGAAGTTAGATGGACGAAACATACTGGAGACTGAAATGCCACCTTAGCAGCTCAAGTAGGACTGGGGAAATTGAAGTCAATCAAATCACAGGCCAGGCAGGCAGCTATTATAGGATTATGGGTCAGGAAGGGCAAGGTTCAAGTCAGGCATAAGATTCTGATTTCGTAGGCTCAAGAGGCTGAAACAAAAAGCTTTATTTAGCTAATTCTCTTGGTTAATTTGAAGTTTCCGTCATTCATTCAATTGGTATATACTGAGCAGCTACTATGAGTTGGCAAAGTAACAGACAACAAAACGATGTTGCGGCTTTTACAGATGATAGTTGACTTGCTGAACACTTACTTGCTATTTGCCAGGCATTGTGCTATGTTCTTGTTTCTGATATTTAACTTTATTAATTATTATCTAGGTTAAGCAAATAAGGAAATTGAGTCTCTGAGACATTTACCATTTAGCTGAAAGAAAACATCTCAGAGACACTTGGCCTATGCTCTAAAGTGGAAACTTCTTCCTGTCAAAAGGACTTTGCCAGTTGTAGTGGTCACAGTTCCTCAGTGTTAGAAAAAGTATCCTTATCTTCTCATCACTTTCAGCTTCTGTCCTGGATACAGGAACCCCATCTTTTGGCAAGCTATGAAATTTCATAAAGAAGGGCAACCTCAGGACTGATGACAAACCAATTATGGTTTACTTTATTTTCTTCTTTATTAAAAAGGTTTTTCTCCTTTAGGATATCAGTATTTTCTAGAAAAGGAGATACTCAGTTTGGTTACAGCTCTATCACTTGTTTATTTTGTCATTATGCAGAAGAAAGAAAAATAAGGATAATTAATTTTAGCATATCAGTGTTTAAACTATATATTCAAGGTTGCAATAAAATAAGCTGTTCCTTAAGAATGTGATATTGGTTTCATCAATATCTCATCTTGAAATTTAAAATCTTAGTACAATTAATTAATGAACAAAGTGAAAAATTGTCCTTGCCTGAACATAAGTCTAAAATTTAAATACTCTGCACAAACCTGGCTATTTAATGACTAAAATGAATTTTTCAAATAATTGCTGACATATATGCTCTTTGGGAGAATGTGTCCTTTTTTAACCTTCACAAAGACACAGCAAGGAATTTTAAATACATATATAAGCAAAACAAGATTAAGCAGTAATTTTTTATTATGTATGTAGCACTAATTATTGTTTTTTCTTGTATGAAAGCAGAAAGAATGTAATATCCTTTTATAGTCTGAGACTCCAAAAGTGAACAGCTATATTCTAGGAATAGCGAGTTTGTGTGTTAAGACTCCCTTCCACCTGATATGAATAGGGGTTGCCAATACCCACAGCTGGTATCAGTCTCAGAATTTTGTCTTTTTCTGTTTAGCTATCTTCTGACCTGATGGAACCAACTCAACTTGCCAGATGTTACAAGTTTAAAAGATAACATTTTAAAAAGCAATATTTACTAAAAATGTAAATGTAGTCTTTATGTTGAGTAAGCATAGCTTATGACATATCCAAAATTAAACTTTATTTTTTTCCCTTACATTTCCTTAAATTCTACTTGGTGGTGGAGGTGGGTGGAGTTGACTGGTGGGGACTTCTGGTACTTAGATAAAATCTTTGGTGGGACCTATGGCTTTGTTGTTGTTTGCTTTTAAATAATATAACATTTCATAATTGTTGTAGGTCACAAACATGATTGCAATTAGACGCTTGCAGTAGACTATACTACTATGTAATAATAAAAATTCAGAATTGACTTTAGTATTACTTCTTTTTCTTTTCCCCTAGCATAAGCCTACTTGAGGCTGAGAGCCTGAACTGAGGAAGTAGAGTGGACCTTCTTCTCTCTCCTTTCTCCATATTATGACATCCTCCTACCCCACTTATCTCTGTCATTTCCAAGGCTACACATGTCCCTTAGTAGTTGGGGGATTGAGAGAAGATCAGGAGATATAGGAAACTTCTCTCTATATATTTTTTTTGGGACAGAGTCTTGCTCTGTCACCCAGGCTGGAGTGCACTGGTGTGATCTTGGCTCACTACAGCCTCTGCCTCCTAGGCTCAAGCAATTCTCATGCCTCAGCCCCCCTAGTAGCTGGGGTTACAGGCTTGCACCACTATGCCTGGCTAATTTTTGTGTTTTTAGTAGAGATGGGGTTTTATATGTTGGCCACGCTAGTCATGCTCCTGGCCTCAAGTGATCTGCCTACCTCGGCCTCCCAAAATGCTGGGATTACAGGTGTGAGCCACTGCATCCGGCCAGATGTAGGAAATTTCTTGCTTGGTTGCAAATCCCAGAGATCTCCCTCTCTGGATCTAAAGGCAAGGGTTCCTGATAAGCCCTAGTAAAAGATTAAAACAAACTTTTTCTTGGGGGACACTTTTGAGGACTCTTTGAAGGTTCCCAACTAGACCCTCCCAACTCCTGCATTTCTCTGGTTGATGCATCTTTCCTTCCTCCACTCCAGGGAAATCTGCTATGCACCTACATTTTCTTTTTTAAGGGGAACTCCTTACTTCTCCAGATGATTTTATTGGAGAGAAACTGTGAGGGTTAAATTCAATTGTCAACTTGACTTGCATAAGGCATGCCCAGATAGCTGGTAAAACATTATTTCGGGATGTGTCTTTGGGAGTACCTCCAAAAAAGATTCATATTTTTATTAGTAGATTGAGTAAAAGATCCACCCTTGACAATGTGGGCAGCCATATCCAATGTATTAACCTTTCTGATAGAACATAAAGTCATAAGCAGAGCAAATTTGCTCTCTTCTGGAGCTGGGACATCAATCCTCTCCTCCTGTTGCACATCAGTGCTCCTGGTTTTAGGGCCTGGGACTCTGGCACTTACACTAGCACCCCATTCCCACCCCCATTCCTCCCCAGTTTTTGGCCTCATAGTGGGAGTTACACTTTTGGTTTCCCTGGTCCTCAGGCTTTTGGACTCAGACTGAATCACACTACTGGTTTTTCTGGTTCTCCAGCTTGCAAACAGCATATTGTGGAACTTGAAAGTATCCATAATCATATGAGCTAATTCCCATAATAAATCCCCTCATCTATATCTACATCATTTCTATCTATCTATCCATCCATCCTAATGGCTCTATTTCTCTGGATATCTGAGAAACTTGACTAATATAGAACCCAGAATGACCCACACTAGGGATTTTATATTCAGAACAACTTGAATCTATGCACCTGAGAAATAATTTAAAAATATAAACAAAATTAAAACCAAAACAGAATGATCCACTTTAGCTCTCTTTTTGATGCCTTACATTCCTTGCCCTGAGAAGCTTTAAGAATGAGGGTGAGTCTTAAAGCAACAGTACTCTCCCGGCTCTACCACCAACCAGACAATCATCCTCTTAGCCTCTAAATTACCTGAGGCGAGGTTAGACCCCAATCTACAGTCCACTTAAGCTTTTTCTGTCAGTACAACACTTCTTTGGGTTTTCTTTTTCTTTTTAAATTAATTTTTTTTTTTGTAAGGACAGGGACTCATTACGTCCGATCTCCAACTCCTCACCTCAAGCAATCCTCTGACATCAGTCTCCCAAAGTACTGGGATTACAGGCATGAGATACCACACCCAGCCTTGGGTTTTCTAACTGCATAGAAAACATTCTAAAGCTCTCCTATAGTCCCCTTGCGATACCTCTTGCTTCCATTGAGGTTAGAAAGTAGTACTCACCTATGCCTATTCCCCAGAGGCGTGAGTACTCACAACACTGTAACAGCTCTCTCAAGAGGCTTCTCCTCCACTATCTCTGA
Organism: Plecturocebus donacophilus; assembly: GCA_004027715.1. Taxonomy (NCBI): domain Eukaryota; kingdom Metazoa; phylum Chordata; class Mammalia; order Primates; family Pitheciidae; genus Plecturocebus; species Plecturocebus donacophilus. Next base: position 67,036 of record PVKP010003641.1, on the reverse strand, counting down.
CACTTTTTAAAAAATATTTTTAATTTGGTTAAAGGCTCAAAGAATCATGTTACAATTTCTTGGATCCATTTGTTTTGTAAACCTGTATATGTAGGGAAGATTATATCTCAGACTCACTTAGGTGTCTTATCATCCATTGGTACCTAAATAGAAAGCAAGACAGACAGAAATAAGCCTGTTCTAAGATGCTTTTTGAAATATAGGCACGAATAAGCAGGCACATTATAGAACCTAGGGGAAAGCAGAATTAGTATATATCAGACCAGGGTCTAAATATTTCTTAAATTTATGTCATTTTCCCTATCTATATTTACCCATATCTTTGTTCAAAACTTCATAATCTGTAACAAGTACTATTGAAGTTACTTGTCTCTGATTTGGGTTTTATCCCAGTTAAATCCATTCTTCAAAATACCTTTGGATTGGTTGTTCGAAATGCAAATATTATCTTGCACTTCTCTGCTTTACATCTTTCAAAATTTTCCAATAGCCTTACCCTAGAGGCATGCTTCTCAAACTTTAGAGTGTATAAAATGATCTGAGAATGTTGTTAAAATACAGATTCTGTTAGAATGACATTTGGAGTGTGGCTTCTAACTTTGCATTAAAAAAAAAAAAACTGAGGTGATACGCCAAAAACATAGAGAAGTTTTGACTCCTTAGCTATGCTATATGAAGACCTCATCTATATCTCTGATTTCATCATTTATCTCTCTCCACGGCCACAATTCATGCTTCGTTAGCATTATATTACCTTTAAAAATCATGCTGTTTCATGTCTTGCGACTTTTTCTTTTTTCCTTTCCTTTTTTTTTTTGTGTGTGTTAATTGATGATTTATGTGTAGTAGTAACTGGCTGGGATCTTTTTTTCCTTTCAAGGTTACTTCAGCTCAGAAAGCAGTACCTGTATTCACAAGCTGAACTGTTTTTGTTCCTTGTAGCTTCTGTAGCAAATTACCACAAACTGGATGACTTAAAACATAGAAATATATTCTCTCCCAGCTCTGAAAGCCCAAAGTATGAAATCAAAGTGTCAGGAGGGCAATGCTCCCTCTAATGGTTTTAAGGGAAAATCTGTTCCTTACCTCCACCTCTGCTGGCTCCAGTAGTTCCTTGTCTTGTGGCCAAATCACTACAATCTCTGCTTCCATGGTCATGTTGCCATCTCATATGTTTTAAAACTCTGCCTAAGATTTATATTTTAGAAAAGCGTATCATTGCATAAGTGCTCACCCAGATAATCCAGGATAAATTCCTCCTTGCAAGACCCTTAACTTAATCACATCTTTTGCCATATAAGGCAATATTCACTTCTATGAGGATAAGGATGTGGCCATGCCTTTCTGCAGGCCTCCATTCAGCCAACTACGTGCCTCTTTTTAGAGTGCATGACATCACTAGAATCATAACTCTGATGTACTGGGGACTTACTATGTGCCAGCCTTTAGTAGCCTTTTACTTATGTAATAAAAATGTGACTAAACACTTTGAGCAGCTCTTTCTCTTACACCCAGTCCACTTTGAAAACAGACTCAGCACTTCTGACATTCTCTGCAAAAGCAAGTCCAACTTCAAAAGCATTGGTCAGTAATGTGAATGTTATGGAATTTTCTTGGGGAAACTTGTACACACAAAGTGAACTTTAAGTAATCTTCTTCATCAGATGTCTCTGTAAATCTCTTTAAAAATATTTTTCTTCAGCCAGGTGTGGTGGTGTGAGCCTGCAATCCAGCTACTCAGAGGACTGAGGAGGGAGGATCACTTGCAACCAGGAGTTCAAAGCCAGCTTCGGCAACATAGTGAGGCCCCATTTCTAATTTTAAAAATCTCTTTCTTCATCCCTCAGGATCTAAATCTTCTCTCCATACTCACTTTGCCTATACTGATTCTCAAGTCCCGTTTCGTATTGAGGTGTTTTGCTATAGCACAACAGTAAAACAAAATTAGTAAGACAGTAAACTTTAGTTCATTTTTTTACACTCATTAGCCCATGTATACTAAATATCACAATTTTAGGAGGTAGGATTTTATAGAAATAGGAAGAAACTAAATAACTTATCCAGTGTCACACTAGTAAGTAGTAGTGTTAGATTCAAATCCAGATCTTCTAGTGCCTAAGTCTATGATTTTAACCATTATTTAAATATAGTGCTTTTACGTTGCATTATATTATACTATCTATTCTATGCTTGGTCCTTAGAACATTGCCAAGGAGAAGTTGTTCATTCTCTCATTAGGTATTAGGTAATGAATACCTAATACCTAATACTTTTAATACCTAATACCTAATGCTTTTAGATATTCATTAATAGATATTGAATTAATGAATTAGGTATTCATTAATACCTAAAAGTATTAGTGAATCAGAACTCTAGGAGTGGGGTCAGATTGTATATTTTTAACAACATCCCTGATAATTATTATACACATTAGCATTTAAGGGACCACTACATTAGACTATAATCATGTCTATAGTAAAGCCTATGGTTTATTTACCTTTGTGATTATTTATCTTGTTATCAGTAACTTGTACAATGTCAAGCTTTAGTATAAAAATAAGCTTGTTGAGGTAAAACCAACTGACTTGGAGCTCCTTTTAATATCTTTCATAAAGACTCTTCAGAATCTGAGGTGGAGCTGAATGTTTATATGACGATTAAGTGGCTTTAGATATAAGATTTAGAGGAAACCAGAACAGAAAACTTACAGCTTACTAGACTACTTGGAAATGTGTTGCACTTACCTGGTATTAAATCTAAGTGAAACTTCAGTCAGCTTCAGAGCTTGGACTCTTGTGATACCTTTCCTGTTGAATGACCCTGATTCCAGATGAAGATTTATCCAAAGGGCATTCACCTGTGCAATTCTTCAAGGCAATTCTATGACTTCAGCTCATGACTCATTAACCAAAATGGATGCAGGAATATTGAGGATTGCAGACAAATTTCAAACCCGAAATATAAATAAACAATGGTTCTTTGCTATTTCAGGAGGATGAGGAAAGTTAAAGTTGGGAAATAGGGGTAATCGGGACTCATAGATTTACCTGGAACTCAATTCATTCTGATCTAACCATTTTGAGTGATGCCTTACTTTATAATTTCTGTTATGGATGAACTTTCTTTTTAGATAAAGTTATGGTTTCATTTCCTAAAGATACTAGATTATTTAAAATACTTTAAAATATCATAGCCGAACAGTTGAGCATTTTTAGGGTATTAGCTCTATGAAATTGGCTATATGTTCAGTGAGCTCATGCATCATTTCAATAAATATATAAAGGAATATATGTGTGAAATATACATTTTATTTCAAGAAATATAATTAATTGCCCAAGTAACATTATCATACCAAAAAATAACTTACCATTCATCTTTCTGCTTCCCTTTGAACCATATACATATATTTTTTTCTGGTCTTTAAATATTTCTGCCCAGATGATTACAAAAATTTTATCTAGTTGCAGTCATGGGTTCAGATTTATATTTTTAAGTATAAGCATTTGTTTACCTGGTTCTTAGCATTTTAAAATATCATTTTAATCAGTGCATAATATTTCATCAAGTGAATGCACAATAATTACTCTTTCATCATTTGTGAATATTTAGGAGCATGTATACTCTTAATTTTTTTTGGAGTATAGAGATTTTTTAAAAACTCATTTTGTGTGGTTTGAGTTAACTTCAATTTTCAGTTTAGTAAATAAAATTAATCAGTTTTATTTTATTATTAAAAATAATAAGGCAGAGTTAGGAATTCTATAGAGGGCTATTGAACTAAAGCACCAAAATAAATTGAATTTATATCCTTTTCATAATGAAATATAAACTATTCAATTATTTTTAAAAATCAGAATAAGAAAAAAACATATAAAACATTATGTAATAATTAAGAACAATACCTCAAAGTGTACTTAGGTTATGTAAATCCTTTGAACAGCAAGGAAAAAGGAGAGGCAGGCAGGTAGGGGAAAGATAAGATAGACATATATAAGAAAATGGACACATGAATACACTGGAAGATAAATTTATACAGATGGGTATTGTAATCTCTGCTTGTTTTTCCTCTCTCTTCGTAGCTGGAGGATTGTATACGTCACCGAGAGATTCTGACCTGTATAACTGCTTGAAACATTTTGGCCCTCGGGCAAATAGAATGGGAAGGACCTAAGTCATGATGTTAGTTGGTATCACTTTGATTTTGCATCCCAGTTCTTATCTCTGACATATTGTCTGGTTCCCCTATGCCTGAGTCTCTGCCTTGTTTCTAAGATACAGTATGCTAGCTCCTATGGACCTTAGCTTCTTTTTTGTTTGCTTGTTTGTTTGTTAACCGTTCAGTCCTTGTCCCTATGAGGGTCTTCAATTACTCATCTTTTGAATGATGAGTATACCTCTGGTCCTTCTATTGCTATGTTTTGTACATCTACTGGAGATCTCACCTACTGTTGAATTTTCCTAATATTGTAACTGACATTGACCTATGCTGACCATGTCTGGGCTGCACAGTTCTAGTCCATTCACTTGCCTTGCTATGGATGGATATTTATTCAGTCCAGATGTAAGTCATCTCGGTTTGGTCCATCTGACTGGTAGTCAAAATCCAGGGACCATCCAATAAAGCTCTGTAAATAGTAGTACTTAAAACTTTTAATTGTCTATTCTAAATATTTTTAAAATGTTCACTATGCAAATTTTTGAACCCCTTTTAACAATGGCTTGATATATTAACCATATTGTTTAGCAGAAAGTCAGGTGGAAAAGCTCCAGGACTTGATAGGATAGTTCAATAACTGATTATAAATGATATAAAAATGGCTTTCAGCAAATGTTAAGAATCAAAGGAAGATGAAAACAAGCTGTGTATAAGAAAAGACTACAAGACTTACAATCTGAAGGATAGAGTTGGAGACCCAGCTTTATCCACTTGTGGCTTTTTATTTGTTTGAGACAGAATCTTGCTCTGTTGCACAGACTGGAGTACAGTACAGTGGCACAATCGCACAATCACAGCTCATTACAATCTGAAGCTCGTGGGCTCAAGCATTCATCCCACCTCAGCCTCCCAAGTGGCTGGGACTACAGGCACATGCCACCACACCTGGATAATTTCTTAGTTTTTGTAGAGACAAGCTCTCACTATGTTGCCCAGGCTGATCTTGAACTCCTGGACTAAAGTAATCCATCCACCTTGGCCTCCCAAAGTGTTGGAATTACAGGTGTGAGCCATAGTGCCTGGCCTGTATTTCTTTATTTACTATGACACTGGGGAAGCCGCTTAACATCTCTGAGCCTCAGTTTCCTCATTAGCAAATTAATGACAATAGCCACCTAAAGGTGTGAAGAATTAAATTGAATAATACAAATGAAGGTATATAACATATAGTGAGCCCATAACTGTTTTATTTTATATAAGGTAATTGATGATTTTATATAAAGTAAGATGTCTCCTATGTACAAACCCTGTGAAATAGTCCCAAGCATAGATGGGACTATTTTGAGCTTTCAGGTTGTAACCTAGTGACTCATTCACGTATGCACTAAATATTTCTTAGCTTTTCGGAAATAAAGTTCCTATAGTCAAGTAGCTCATCATCTAGGAAACCTAGCTATAGTAAACCTGAGCTATAAGAAATCCTTATAAATAGGATCAGAGAGCAAAGGTGAACTATACCCTGAATGTCTTTACTTGTAAATGCTACTTAGAGCATTGCTTTGGGTCAGATGACAAATGAGATTCAAAAAGTTGATATTAGCTATATGATCTTATTTGCTGTAGGCATTAAATTGTGCAGAAATGTGGAAAGTAAGAGAGAAAGATTCAACTTCCAGGTATTGATTGTTCTGATCAAGAAAGGAAAATGAGAACTGCTAAGAGAAGCGATTTTCTGCATCTAATTTGAAAGCCTAAGAGGCCAAAGAGATATCGCTCTATTAACTCAGCAAACATTTCTGAATGACCACTCTTTGCCCTGTCTTGTTATAGGCTCCAGGAGTTCAAAAGTGTAGTCTCGGTTTTCATATCTAACTTGAAAGTTAATCGTTAGCACCTTGTAATGATTTTCCTTATGGCACATAAGGAAAATCATTACAAGGTGCTAATCAAGATATGTAGAAAGACTGTGGAAGCACTGAACAAAGTGCAGTTCATTTTACTTATCTGAGTATAAAATCTATTCAGGGTCTTAAAAATAATCATCTTAAAGTCACCAAAAATCTAGGAGTTTTCTAAACCAGTAAGACTTAAGCAAAAACATAGGGTGGGAAGAAATTACATGACATATGTAGGAAAAGTGTAAGATACCTGAGAGTGAGTAGAAAAGAATTGGAGGTTGAACTGGGGAACTTCAATCTAATTTAGGGGTCAAGAAGCAATGGCTGAGGGGCTGGCCCATCTCTTGTTTTATTACATAGGTTTTATTGAACACAGATACACCCGTTAGTTTAGGTATTACTCACAGTTGCTTTCAAGCTACAATAGTAGAATTGAGTAGCTGTGAAAACGTTACCTAACATATTTATGATATGACCCTTTATATGAAAAGCTTGCTGAATTCTGTCTAGGTTATAAATGACAAAGACCTGAACTAAGGAAGTAGTCTGCATTGGAGGAAAAATAGTTTGTTAAGCATTATAGAGAGAGTCTTTTCCTTAAAGTATAGTTAATTTTATTGCTTTTAATTACTACATGTCCCTATAAAAGTAATAGCTATTTACTGTAAATAATTTAAATAATGTAGTGTATATAAAATAGACAGTAAAAACTCAAACAATAGCAAAAATGTATTAATATAAAGAGAAGGTGAATGTTCCCAGAGGCAACCATTGTTAACAGTTTGAATTACATTTTTCAAGATGTTTTCATGAAAATATATTTATTCATATTTATTTGTTTTGTTTTATAAATGGGATCATTTTATTCAGACTATTCTATAATCTGTATTTATCACTTAACAGTATAGCACAGACTTCATGCCATGGCATCTAGATATGTCCCATGCCCATTAACAGTTTTATGTTGTAGACTTTCATTTATAGGGAAGTTTAATTTAATTATTTATTTATTCTACAGATATTTATTGAGCTATGAAGTGCACATCTATGAAAGTGTCTACTCAGTACCCCACCACACAAATTTTCTGAGAACTGCTATCCCCATCCATTTGTGTACCATCATGGCCATCATACTAGTAGAATTTAATTCTGCTTCCTGGCCACTATTCTTTGGTTCAAGTGTGGGCATTTAACACAAGTCAGCTATGGCAGAAATGGCCAATTGTCACCAAAATTTAGGCTTTCTGACAACGTAGGCAATACCATCTTGCACATGGGAATGAGTAGTGATTTCATGACAAAGACACCAAAAGCAATTGCAACAAAAAGCAAACATTGACACTTGGGATCTAATGCTTCTGCACGGCAAAAGAAACTATCAACAGAATAAACAACCTACAGAACAGGAGAAAATATTCACAAACTATGTATCTGACAAATGTCTAAATTTGTCTAAGGAATTTAAACAAATTTACAAGAGAAAAACAAACAACCCCACTAAAAAGTGAGTAAAGAACATGAACAGACACTTTTTGAAAAAGACATACAGGTGACCAACAAGCATATGAAAAAAAGATCAATATGACTTATCATTAGAGAAATGTAAATCAAAACCACAATGAGATACCATCTCACACCAGTTAGAACTGATATAATTAAAATGTTAAAAACATAACAGATGCTGGCAAGGTTGTAGAGAAGGGAACACTTATACACTGTTGGTGAGAGTGAAAATTAGTTCAGCCATTGTGGAAAACAGTATGGGAATTCCTCAAAGACCTAAAAGCAGAACTACCATTCGATTCAGCAATCCCACTCCTAAGCATATACTGAGACTTAAAAGCAGAACTACCATTCAATTTAGTAATCCCATTCCTAAGCATATACCCAGAGGAATATAAATCATTCTACCATAAAGATACATCCACATGAATGTTCGTTGTAGCACTGTTCACAATAGAAAAGACATGGAATTAACTTAAATGCCCATCAATGGTAGACTGGATAAAGAAAATGTAGTATTTATAAATCATGGAATACTCTACAGCCATAAAAAGAATGAGAGCATGTCTTTTGCGGGAACATGGATGGATCTGGAGACTATTATCCTTAGCAAACTGACACCAGAGCAGAAAACCAAATACTACATGTTCTCACTTGTAAGTGGGAGCTAAATGATAAGAACTTATAAAGAAAGAAACAACAGATACTGGGATCTACTTGAGAGTGGAGAGTAGGAGAAGGGAGAGGAGCAGAAAATATAACTATCACATGCGGACTTAATACCTAGGCGATAAAATAATCTGTACAACAAACCTTCCTGACATAAGTTTACCATGTAACAAACTTTCACGTGTACCCCTGAAACTAAAATAAAAGAGAAACCGATGCACAGGTTAGAAAATATTGAGATATTAGAATGTATTTTGCAGATAATACCAGATGTCTACCAAAAGCTTTTCTCCTTTTCTTACTGGGTATATGGCTAAACTACATTTCTTACACTCTCTTGGTCATAAGTGGTCCAAGTAAATTCTTATCAATGAAATGTGAATGGAAGTAATGCATACCATTATATTAGTTATCACTTGCTGTACAAATTATAGCCTAAAATAACAATAAACATTATTTCATATAGTTTCTATGGGATTGCAAATTCAGAATTGGCTTTGCTGTGTGGTTCTACATCAGGGTCTTGGTTGTAGTCAAGATGGCAATGGGGCTACAGTCATCCGAAGGCTTTGCTGGAACTGGAGGTTCCACTTTCAGAATGACTTATTTATGTGGCCTTTGGCAGGATACCTTGGTTTTTTTATTTTTATTTTTTTAAATCATATGCATCTCCTGAAAAGACTACTTGAGTGTCTTCATAATATGACAGCTGTCTTTCCCCACAGCAAGTGACCCAAGAGAGGAAGGGAGAAGCTGCAATATCTTTTGTGACCTGGCTGAAAGTCATATGTGATCATTACCAAAATATCAGATTGGTTATACAGGTCAGCTCCATTCAATGTGGGAGAGTTCTACAGAAAAAGTGTGGATATCAAGAGGTAGAATTCATTGGTGGTGGCAAGTGCATCTTGGAGGATGGCTACCACAGTCCTTTAAGAGAGAAGCTAGGCCTTTCCAACATTCTTTTTCTTCTTCTGATTGGAAACTGGATATGGAACCTCATCCTAGACTGTAGAGGTGATGAGGCCCTAGGGGTTGGCCACAACATGGAATGAATCTATATATTTGAATCAGATTCCTCTAATCAAATTATAGGGGGCCTTGACATCTTCTAGATAATAGTGGTCTCGTGACTTTGCCTCTTGATATAGTAGCCAGATGGATTTTGGGTGGCTTCCCCTGAGGACAGGAGTTTGTTGTGTTTATAATAGGATGTATGGTATTTGGTATTGGCAGACAATTCTCCATGAACATTTTCACATTTCTTTGTGATTGATATATTTAAAGCAAGGGGTAATGTCTGAATAGCAAATGGTCTTTAAAGCTAGAAATTTAGAGATTTGTCTCCTCTGGAGACATTTGCTTACATTCCAAGATAATAAAGATAAAGATCTTCTCCTCCTTTTCTGGAGAGGATTTGTTTACATTTCTGAATAAAACATACTCTCTCTCTTTCTCTCCATAAAAGAAAATGGGCATATATGCCAGCAGTCCTTATGTAAGTTCTGAACCACATAACTTTAGAAGTCCTCTCCTTGGATGCATTTGTTACATGCACAAGTAATATCTCACACTTATTTATGTTGGCCCATGGAGACTGGAGCTGGAGAAATTGCTCCAGAAAGAAGCTGCTCTGGCAGTTTTTGCTGTAAATAATGAATTATTTGTCTTATCCAGAAAACCTTTTTTTCTCCTGTCAAGATATCTATATTTATATATCTATACAACTGTGGCAGGCTAACTTACTGGCTGGCAAATAGGATAAAATCTCTGATCTTTGACAGTTTCTGACTTAACAATTATGAACAACATTATGCCAATAAATTAGACAACTTAAATCAAATGAATAAATTCCTTCAAAGACACAAACCACCAAGCTCATTAAAGAAGAAATAAGCAGAATGGACCTATGCCTATGAAAGACATAGAATTTGTAGTGAAGAACCTTACCACAATGAAAACAGTTTCAGATGGTGTCATTGGTGAATTCCAACAAACATTTAAAGCAGAAATAATACCAATTCCCTACAAACTCTTCCAGAAAATTGAAAATGGGGAAATACTTCCTAATTCATTCTATGATGCCAAAAGTACTCTTATACTTGAACAACAAAAAAAAGATATTTAATTTTTGTTTATGAGTACTTTGGATATTAATATATTTTGTTTGTTTCTTTGTTTGGGCATAAGAATACTTTTGGCCTTGTAGAATAAATTAGGAAGCCTCTTTGGGAGGTTGAGGTGGGTGGATGGCTTGAGTCCCAGAGTTTGAGACCAATCTGGGCAACATGTCAAAATCCCATCTCTACAAAAAATACAAAAAAACTGGACATGGTGGCATGCACATGTAGGCTGATGTGGAAAGATCACCCCGAGCCTGCAGTGGAGGTCAAGCTGCAGCGAGTTGATCCATGACTGTGCAACTGCCCTCTGGGTGACAGAGTGAGACTTTGTTTCAATTAAAAAGAAAAAAAAAAAAGATATTACAAGGAAAGAAAATAAAGGTCACTATTTCTTATAACCATACATAGCAACTGTTAAACAATTTTTTTTCAAATCTAATAAAAACTATGTAAAAAGATTATACAGAATTACTAAGTGAGGTTTATTTCAGGAATGCAAGATTGAGTAAACATTTGAAAAACAGTTGATGAAATTTGCCACATTAACAAACTAAAAAGAAAAATTACATGATTCATCTAAATAGGCACAGAAAAATATAGGAGATAACACTAGGTTACATAATACTTTCTTGGATATGACACCAAAATCACCATTCATTAACATAAATTGGTAAACTGGACTTCATCAAAATTAACAACTTTTGTTCTGCAGTGGAAGCTGCTTGGAGAATAAAAGACATAAATTGGGTAGACAGTGTTTTCAAATCATGTGTTTGATACACGACTCTTGGCCAGAATATATAAAAAACTTTCAAAACTCAATAATAAGAAAAGAATTCCCAGAAATTAGCAAAAACTTTTGAACAGACACTTCACTAAAGAAGATATACAAATGGCCAATAAGCACATGAAAAATGCTCAACATCATTGGTAATAAGGGAAAAGCAAATTAAAATCACAGTGTGATTCCATTACACACCTACCAGAGTGGCTAAAATTTAGAAAAGACTGATTCTGGTAAAGATGCTTAGGAAATGGAGCTCATATATACTGTTGATGGGACTATAACATGGTACAAACACTTTTGACAACAGTTTGACAGTTTCTTAAGAAGCCGAACATATATTCTTCATATGATCCAACAATTTCATTTCTAGATATTCACTCAAGAGAAATAGCCAAGCACAGTGGTGCAGGCCCGTTGTCCTAGCTACCTGCGAGGCTGAAGTCGGGGGAATCACTTGAGCCATGGAGTTCCATAGTGTTCTATGATTGTGCCTGTGAGTGACCACTGCTCTCTATCCTGGGCAGCATAGAGAGACCTCATCTCTTAAAAAAAGTAAAGCAAGTGTCCACACAAAAAGATGGACACAAATGTTTACAGTAGCATTGGTTGCAATAGATAAGACCTAGAAACCACTCAAATGTCTATCAAAAGGTGAATGGATAGACATATTGTGGAATATATTACAGTGGATTGCTTCTCAGCAATACACTTGAGATTACACTTGGTGGTATCTCCTACAGCAGTGGATGCTACAGGAGATAGTAGATAAAGACCTAGTAGAAGACAAATAAAATAAAACATCTTTTGAGAGCAGCTTATGCCCACAGAAGGTTTTGAGGAGCCACAGGAGTGTGACAACTCAGAAGGAGAGTGCCAGTGGAGAGCCATGTAACTGAGATGAGGCCTTTACCATGAAATATTTTCATTTAAAAATATATGACATTGAGGTTTGCTCATTTTGGAGCATCTTAACTACTGTCATTTTTCTATTGAATTTTTTGTGGTGTTACAGGCTTTTCTTAAAAAAAAAAAAATAATAATAAACCCGTGTTTCTATATAGTGGCCCAAGCTTAAATTTGAAGGATTTGTGTGATTTGGAACTTTTTCAGGCAAGGACTTTAAAAGAGTGGTGCCCATTATCAGAAATTTGAGCCTTCAGTGGTGGAAGTCAGTTGGAAATAAATAATTTTTTTTAAGTCACAGTCAACTATTTACTTGAGCTATGGGATTTTAAGTAAATAATAAAATATAACCTCTGTCCTTTGAAATTTTGATTATGTAATTAAACACTATTAAGCATGCTTCAACTATTCCAATCTTTTTATTTTAACTTTTATTATAGGTTTGGGGGTACATGTGAAGGTATGTTACATAGGTAAACATATGTCATGCGGATCTGTTATATAGATTATTTCATAACCCAAGTATTAAGTCCAGTACACAATAGTTGTAGGTAAATTTGTGTTATGGGGGTTTGTTGTATAGATTATTTCATAACCCAGGTGTTAAATCCAGTACACAACAGTTATTTTTTCTGCTCCTTTCCCTCCTTCCACCCTTTACCCTCAAATAGACCCCAGTATCTGTTGTTTCCTTCTTTGTGTTCATAAATTCTTATCATTTAGCTCCCACTTATAAGTAAGAACATGTGGTATTTGGTTTTCTGTTTCTGCAATAGTTTGCTAAGGTTAATGGCCTCCAGCTTCATTCATGTTCCTGCAAAAGACATGATCTTGTTCTGTTTTATGGCTGCATAGTATTCCATGGTGTATGTGTATCACATTTTCTTTCTCTAGTCATCATTGATGGGCATTTAGGTTGATTCTATGTTTTTGCTATTGTGAATAGTGCTGCAATGAACATTCATTGCATGTGTCTTTATGGTAGACACTGGATGTGTCGTTATGGTAGAATGATTTACATTCCTCTGGCTATATACTCAGTCATTGGATTGCTAGATCAAATGGTAGTTCTGCTTTTGAGTTTTTGGGGAATTGCCATACTGCTTTCCACAATGGTTGAACTAATTTACACCTCTACCAGCAGTGTGTAAGTATTCCCTTTTCTCTGCAACCTCACCAGCATCTGTTGTTTTTTGACTTTTTAATAATAACCAACAATCTTTAAATCTTAAAAATAAACTCTGTTTTGAATGGGGCATGCTAACAGCAAATACCAGAAACATTATTTTCTGGGTATAAAGTGCTCCCACTCAGGTAATGTAAAATCAAATGCAGATTACGGCCATGCAGTTTTTTATTTTTTATTTTGGATTCAAGCATGACATTTATGAAGTAAATTTTTTATTGGGCATTTAATATCACACTTTTGGTTTCTTTTGTCAAGCCAATTATCCACATTTTTTCTCAGTACAAAAGATAAGAAAAACTCCAGATGGCCTATACCTTTCTCATATTGATTACATTCAATGATCTTCCTATTAACTTTCTGAGAAGTTAGGAAACAGGGACAACTAATTGGGTTAATAATAGCATTCTATAATATTTCTGGTATTCCTTTGTCAAGATTTCTGCTTGATTTTTGACCACTCACTTTGTTGCTGGCTTTATAGTTGTCTGTATTCCTAGACTTGGTTGGTACAATCTTGTAACCTCTTGGTCTCTGGTATATCTCTTCCTGTGAAAGCTAGGCTATGCTCATAATTCAAATCCAAAGACCTCTGTTCATTTCAGATTGTGACGAAAAAAAATAGAGCAGAGAAAAAAATTATGGGCAAACATTTTGAAAATATATACAGTAGGTCACAGAGATTATTTGGTACAGTTGCATGTAGTTCTTTGTAAATTTTCATCATCAAAGAAGAGCAAATAAAAATAATGTCCTACTAAATTTAGAACCATTGACCTCTTTCTGATAGAAGATTCAAAAGCAACCCCAGGAACCTTTAGCCAAAGGACAGTGTAACACTTTCTTACATGTTAAATTCAGGTTATAGCATTTCTTCTTTTTTCTTTTCTTTTCTTTTCTTTTTTTTCTGAGTTGTGGTCTTGCTATGTTACCCAGGCTGGACTGGAACTCCTGGACTCAAGCAATTCTTCTGCCTCAGCCTCCTGAATAGCTGGGACTACAGGTGTGCACCACAGTACCCAGCTACAAACATGTTATCTTACATTTCTGGAGGTCAGAAGTCTGAAAATGGGTCCTATGGGTCTAAAGTCAAGGTGCCAGCAGGGCTAGTTCCTTCTGGAGGCTCTATGGGAGAACCTACTTCTGTCTTTTCCAGGTTCTAGAAGTTTCCTATATTCTCTGGTTTGTGGCTCCTTCCTCCATATTCAAAGCTAGCAGCATAACCTCTTCAAATCTCCATTTCTCTATCTGACTTCTGCTTCTGTCATCACATCTTGTCTGATTCTGGCTGTCCTGCTTCCCTCTTTTCCTTGTAAGTACTCTTATGTGGTGTGAGTACTCTTATATGGCCAAACTAAATAATCCAGAATAATTTTTTCATCTAAAGATTCTTAAGCACTTATACAAAGCTTTTTTTGACATGGAAGGCAATATACACAGGTTTTGGGGTATAGTATGTGGACATCTTTGGAGGTCCACTATTCTGTCACTGTACAGTCCCTGAGAGGGAGAACAGAGAGTGCAGTGGAACAGTGTGATGATCTCTACTATACACCAATACAGTGGAAGCAAGAAGCTTGAAGCCAGAGGGGCTTATGCGAATGTGTCTTTCATAGTTTTTGAGCACTGCAATGATACAATCATAATATCTGTGCTTCAGAAGGATAATTTTGTGAAAATATAAAAGATGAATTATAGCATAAAATAAAGATAAAAATAAATATCAAAATGGTTAAATAACACCTCAAGAGAACAATAGGTATGCCACAAAGCAGTACATGATTAATTGCTAAAATAATTCTACAGAAAATAATTACTCTGAATTTTTTAAACTAAATTAGGATAATGATGATTAGTGAAACTGCTCTAAAGAGGCCAAGGACATGAATTTGATTTTTTTGGTAGGTCAGAATATTCCAAGTGTTAAACACTTAATCACAACCAATTATTTTGCAATTGGAAGGATGGAAGAGATATAAATAAAATCAAGTAATAAAGAAAGGTAGAGTAGTAGTAACATTTCATCTTTACTAAAACAATTTCAATGTTTATGTCCTTCTGATGATATATTAGTACTTTATATATTAAATATGGTACTTATGTAATTAGACAAAATTAGGTTTTACAAAATGCATACATTTGTGACAAGTACATTTAATTTTTAAAATCATAGGCATGCTTCTAAATATCTGTGTAAATAAAATTTATGTAAATTTCTTAATATTTCAAATATATCTTTTAGAAACTATATAAAAAAAGAGTATGCAATTTTATTCCCTAAAAACAAAATTTATATGGAAATTAGGATTATGATATAAGTTTTCTTTTTTCTATTTTTAAAAAAATTTTATTTTAGGTGAAAAGGGCCATGTGCAGGTTTGTTATACAGGTAAATTGCATGTCATGGGGGTTTGGTTTACAGATTATTTTATTATCCAAGTAACGAGCATAGTACTCAATAGGTAGTTTCTTGATTTTTACCCTCCTTCCACCCCATATCCTCAAGTAGGTCCTGGTGTCTATTGTTCCCTTCTTTGTGTCCATGTGTACTCAATGTTTAGCTTTCACTTGTAAGTGAGAACCTGTGATATTTGGTTTTCTGTTCTTGCATTAATTCACTTAGGATAATGGCCATCAGCTTCATCCATATGGCTCCAAAGGACATGATCTCATTGTTGTGTAGTATTTCATGGTGCATATGTACCAACAATAGTTGTGCGTTTTGGTTGATTTCATGTCTCTGCTATTGTGAATAGTGCTGTGAGGAACATTCACATGCATGTGTCTTTTTGGTAGAATGATTTATATTCTTTTGGGTATATATCCAATAAGAGGATTGCTGGGTTGAATGGTATTTCTGTTTTAAGTTTTTTAAAGAATTGTCACACTGCTTTTCACAATGACTAAACTAATTTACATCCTAAAGAACAATGAGCATTCCCTTTTCTCTGCAACTTTGCCAGCATCTGTTATTTCTTTGGCTTTTTAGTAATAGCCATTCTGACAGGTGTGAGATTGTATCTAATTATGGTTTTAATTTGCATTTCTGTAGTGATTAGTGATAATGAACATTATTCATTATTTCATAAGTTTGTTGGCCACATGTATGTTTCTTTTGAAAAGTATATGTTCATATTGTTTGCTGATTTTTTAATGGGATTTTGGTTGGCATTTACTTGCTAGTTTAAATTCCTTATAGATTCTGGATATTAGACCTTTGTTATATGTATAGTTTGCAGATATTTTCTTCCATTCTTTAGATTGTCTGTTTACTCTGATAATACATTCTTTTTCTGTGCAGAAACTCTTTAGTTTAATTACATCCCATTTGTCAATTTTTGTTTTTGTTGCAATTGCTTTTGGTGTCTTCATTGTGAAATCTTTTCCAGGGCCTACATCTAGATGGTATTGCCTAGGTTATCTTCCAGGGTTTTTGTAGTTTTAGGTTTCACATTTAAGTCTTTAATCCGTCTTGAGTTGATTTTTGTATATGGTGTAAGGAAGGGATCTCGTTTCAATATGATGTTGGCTGTGTATTTGTCATACGTGGCTTTCACCATTTTGAGGTATGGACCTTCAATGCTTAGTTTAAGGGTTTTAATCATGAAGGAAAGTTGAATTTATCAAAAGGTTTTTCTGCACCTATTTAGATGATCATGTGGTTTTTGTCTTTTGTTCTGTTTATGGATAAATCACATTTATTGATTTGCATACAGGGATTGTGGTAGATTAGCTTTTTGATGTGTTGCTGGATTTGGTTTGCTATTACTTGATTGAGAATTTTGGCATCTATTTTCATCAAGGATATTGTGTGAAGATTTACTTATTTTTTGTTGTGTCTCTGTCAAGTTTTGGTATCAGGATGATGCTGGCCTCATAGAGTGAGTTAGGGAGGAATCTCTCCTCCTCAATTTTTTGTAATAGTTTCAGTAGGAATGGTAGCAGACCTTTTTTTATACATCTGGTAGAATTCAGCTTTGAATCTGTCTGGTCCTTAGTATTTTCTGGCTGGTAAGATTTTTTTTACTAACTCAATTTTGGAACTCATTATTGATCTGTTCGGGGATATGACTTTCTTCCTGCTTCAGTCCTGGTTGTATATTTCCAGGGAATTATTGTTTCTTCTAGGTGTTGTAGTTTGTATGTACAGAGGTGTTCACAGCAGTCTCTGAGGGTTTTTTAAATATTTCTTTGGGGTTGGTGGTAAAATCCCCTTTGTCATTTCTAATTGTGTTTATTTGGATCTTCTCTTTTTTTCTTTATTATCTACCCAGCAGTCTATCAATTGTATTAGTTTTTTCAAAAAAAACAATTCCTAGATTCATTGATTTTTTTTTGTATGCTTTTTTGCATCTCAATTTTATTCAGTTTACCTCTGATACAGGTGTTCATAGTAGTCTGAGGGGTTTTTGTTTTTCTGTGGGGTTGTTGATAATGTCCCCTTTATCGTTTCTGATTGTGTTTATTTGGATCTTCTCTCTCTTTTTGTATGTTAGTCTACCTAGCAGTCTATCAATTGTATTAGTTTTTTCAAAAAAAACAATTCCTAGATTCATTGATTTTTTTTGTATGCTTTTTTGCATCTCAATTTTATTCAATTTACCTCTGATACAGGTGTTCATAGTAGTCTGAGGGGTTTTTGTTTTTCTGTGGAGTTGTTGATAATGTCCCCTTTATCGTTTCTGATTGTGTTTATTTGGATCTTCTCTCTCTTTTTGTATGTTAGTCTACCTAGCAGTCTATCAATTGCGTTATTTTTTTTTCCAAAAAAATAATTCCTAGATCCATTGATTTTTTGTTTGTTCTTTTTTTGCATCTCAATTTTATTCAGTTCAGCTCTGATTTTGGTATTTCTTGTCTTCTGCCAGCTTTGGGGTTGGTTTGCTTTTGTTTTTCTAGTTCCTCTAAGTGTAATGTTAGTTTGTTAACTTGAGAGGTTTCTACAGCATGATAAAATTCTTTGTTAACATTGTTTTAGTTGTATCCTAGAGATTCTGATACGTTGTATCTATTCTCATTAGTTTCACAGAATGTCTTGATTTCTGTCTTAATTTTATTGCTTACCCAAATGCCCTCCAGAAGCAGGTTGTTTAGTTTCTGTGTAATTGTATGATTTTGGGTGATCTTAGTATTGATTTCAAAGTTCATTGTGCTGTGATCCAAGTGTGTGGTTAGTTGTGGTTAGTAAGATTTTGCTTTTTTTGAATTTGCTGAGAATTGTTTTACGGCGAAATTTGTGGTCAGTTTTAGAGTATGTGCCATGTGCTGATGAGAATAATGTGTATTCTGTTGTTTTAGGGTGACAACTTCTGTTGGTCTCTGTTAGATCCATTTGATTGCCAAGTTAAAGTCCTCAATATCTTTGTTAGTTTTCTACCTCAATGACCTGTCTAATTTTGTCAGCAGGGTGTTGAAATCACCCACTATTATTGTGTGGGATTCTAAGTCTCTTTGAAGGTCTCTAAGAACTTATTTTATGAATCTGGGTGCTCCTGTGTTGGACACATATGTATTTAGGATAGTTAGGTCTTCTTGTTGAATTGAACCCTCTGCTAACATGTAATGCCCTTCTTTGTCATTTTTGATCATTGCTGGTTTAAATTCTGTTTTGTTTGAAATTAGAATAGCAACCCTTGCTTCTTTCTGTTTTCTATTTGCTTGGTAAATTTTTCTCTAGCCCTTTACTTTGAGGCTATGGTGTCATTGCATGTGAGATGGGTGTCTTAAAGACAGCATACTATTAGGTATTGCTTCTTCATCCAGCTTGCAACTCAGTGCCTTTTAATTGGGGCATTTATTCCATTTACATTCAAGGTTAATATCAATATGGGCATATTTGATCCACTCATTGTGTTGTTAGCTGGTTATCATGCAGACTTGATTGTATAGTTGCTTTATAGAGTCAGTGGTCTATGTACTTAGCATGTATTTGTGATGAACACTAACAGTCTTTCCTTTCCATAGTTTGCACTCCCTCAAGGACCTCTTGTAAAGCAGGTATGATGGTAACAAATTCCTTCAGTTTTTGCTTATCTGAAAACGATCTTATTTCTCTTTTTCTTATGAAGCTTAGTTTGGTTGGTTATAAAATTATTAGCTGGATTTATTTAAGAATGCTGAATATAGGCTCTCTAACATCTTCTGGCTTTTTAGGGTTTCTGCTGAAAATTTCGTTGTTAGCCTAATAGGATTCCTTTATTAGGTGATCTGCCCCTTATCTCTAGTGGCCTTTAACATTTTTTTTTTTTCATTTTGATCTTGGAGAATCTGAGGACTATGTGTCTTAGAGATAGTCATCTTGTATAGTATCTTACATCGGTTCTCTGCATTTTCTGAATTTAAATGTTTCCTCTCTAGTGAGGTTGGGGAAAACTTCATGGATGATACCTTCAAATATGTTTGCTAAGTTGCTTGCTTTCTCTCTCTCTCTTTTAGGAATGCCAGTGAATCATAGATTTGGTCTCTTTACATAACCTTGTATTTCTTAGAGGCTTTATTCATTCTTCCTTATTCTTTTTTCTTTTTTTTTTTTATTTGTCTGAATCAGCTATTTCAGAGAATTGTTCTTCAAGGTCTGAGATTCGTTTCTTAGCTTGGTTGATTCTGTTGTTAATACTTGTGATTGTATTATGGAATTCTTGAAGTTTTTTAGCTCTATTTGATCAGTTTGGTTGTTTCTTAAAGTATCTAATTTGTCGTTCAGTTTCTATATCATTTTATTGTATTTCTTAGATTCCTTGAATTGGGTTTTGACTTTTTCCTGAAGCCCATTGATATTTATTCCTATCCATATTCTGAATTTTAATTTTGTCATTTCAGCCATTTCAGGCTGATTAAGAACCATCATTGGAGAATTAGGGCAGGCATTTGAAGGCAAGAAGACAGTCTGGCTTTTTTGAGTTGCCAGAGTTCTTGTACTGCCTCTTTCTCATCTGTGTGGCTTGATGTTCCTTCAGTGTTTGAATTCACTGTCCTTTAGATGGATTTTATTGCTTTTATCTTCTTTGATTCCCTTGGGGGTTTGATTGTGTTGTAAGGTGGGTTTAGTCAACTGGCTTAGTTTCTGGAAGATTTTAAAGGGCCAAGTCTTAGCTAAGCACTCCTCGTCTATGTGCTATAATTCTGGGGGGTTGGTACCAGGCCCCCACCTTTGTTCTCTGGTCCCTCAAATTTAGGCACCTGCCACGCTGGAGGGGCTGAGGTATCCCTTGTCCACTCACCACAACTCTCCAATAGGTGGCACTGGCCAAAGTGCTTCATCAGGGCAGTGGCAGCAGGATCTGTGTTTACTCATGCATGCCTGCAGCCATGGCAGTATTGTGGACTACACGTGTGTTGGCTGGAGAAGGGTGCCAGTAGGGCTACAAAGTTTTCTTGATGAGCGTACATTTAGAACAAGAAGAATTAGAAGACCTGTGTTGTAATATATAGACTATAGACTTTAGAATCTAACAGTGGATCTGAGTTTGAACTCTGATTTTTAATAGTCGTATAGTTTTAGGTAATTTAAATTCTCTGAGTCTTTAGTGCTGTTTTATAAAATAGAGATAATAATGCCTATTTTTAGGATTGTTTTGAAGATTAGAGATTATATATTTATTGTTGGTACATTACAAATGGCACTTTTTTCAGAATCTATTTCCTAGGGAAACAAATGGTATTTTTATTAGCTATTATCCTGATTCAGATGGTCAACATCAGTAACCTAGTGTAGCCATCGCTTTAACAGAGATACACCTGGTATTAGGACCAGGTGGGTTAAGTTTAAAATGTGATTACGAACAGTTTTTCCCTTTCTTTTTTCTCTTCTGTTGTTGCTCTTAGGATATCAGCTATCTGTCAAATTTTCTTTTCTTCATTTGGTTTCTTAGTGTAAATTACAAATGTTATGCAGGTAACCTGAACATTTACAAGTGTCATGGCTTTAACATGGTGACAATAATCCAGTTGCCTATAAATGTTCCTAGATCTCTTATGGACACAGAAAATATTTCCACTGAATCTTTATAGAAAAACATGTAATAAACAAAATTCTCAATATCAACCTTTCTAACTACCCTAAAATCAGCCTTCAACCTCCATCAGTATATTCTCTTACCTTCATCTAGTTTTTTTTTTTTTAGTTGGACCAACTGTTTCCTGACATATATATATATGTTATATATATTTTCTATCTTTATTCAAAATAACTTTTCTGAGTGTACTAGTTTACTAGGGCTGCCATAACAAAATACCACAGAATGGGTGGCTTAAATTACAGAAATGAATTTTCTCAAAATTCTGGAGACTAGAAGTCCAAGAATGAGGTGTTAAGAAGTGTGATTTTTCCTGAGGCCTCTCTCCTTGCCTTGCAGATGGCTTTCTTCTCACTCTGTCTTCATATGGCCATTGTGCATGAACATGCCTGGTTTCTCTTTCTCTTGTAAAAACACCAGTCATACTGGATTTACATATACTAACGTCAAATTTTAACAATTACCCCTTAAAGGCCCTATCTCTAAATATAGTCACATCTGAGATACTAAAGTTAGGGCTTCAACATATGAATTTGAAGGGGTGAAGGATGATTCCGTCAATAACACTAAAAAAAGGAGGTCTGATTGGCTTAGTTTAGGCTTCTGGCCATAGAAGTAAGAAGAGTACTAAGGAAACAGGAACCTAGAAGACAGTAGAATAAGTCGAAGATATTTTAAAAACCTAATAGTTACCATGTGTTTTCTAAGGAGGAATTGAAAGGCTGCTCTCTTATGTTGCTAGTTAATTACAGAGATGAAAGGTCTAGTTTTAGGTATTTTGTTTATTGTGGTAAAAACATATAACAATATTTACCATCTTAAACATTTTAAGTATATAGTACAGTACTGTTAACTATCTGCCCATTGTTATGCAACAGGCCTCTAGACCATGTGTTTTGTTTTTTTTTTTTTTTTTTCATTGCTCCTTGTAGAGTAGGCAGTATGTCCAGAGTCAGCCTAGAACATTTTTTATCTTGCAAAACTAAAACTCTATACCTTTGAGCAACAACTCCCCTTCTCTCACCCTGCTCAGCCCCTGGTGACCACAATTCTACTTTCAGTTCTGAGAGTTTGAGTACTGTAGATACCTCATGTAAGTGACAGTAGGTAGCATTTGTCTTTTTGTAACTAGCTTATTTCACTTAGCATAATACCCTCAAGGTTCAACAATGTTATAGCATAGGTTTTTTTTTTTTAAAAACACCAAAAAATTAGTTTTAGATACTTTTATAAAGGCAACACTAAACTTCACCAAAATATTTGCTCACCCTTACTTCATATTTCATGTGTATCATTTTTGCATTTGTTTCTCTTATTATTCAAGTATCCAAAATTGTTTTCAAAGCAAGTCTTAGCATGGTAAATACTGTATTATTAACCACATATGAAATAGTGTCTCTGTTTTGTGTTTTCATGAAACTTGTTACTGGGTTTACTTTAGAATTTCTTTCCTTCCTTCCTCACTTCCTTTCTCTCTCCCTCCCATTTTTTCTTCCTTTCTTTATTGTATGTTTATTGGGTATCTGCCTTGTATCAGCCATGTGATAATAATTGAGAATCCAAGAGAAAATCTAGAGCAGCAAAGCTTCTGAGATGTTACGTATTTGAGAAGACTTTATTATGTCTTCACATTTTAATAGTAATATAAAAAATTCCGGATTTTAAATTCTTCAATATTTTGAAGACTGCTCTATTGCATGCTTATAGTGCTATTGAAAAATCTCGAATCAGTCAAATTCTCATTCTTTTGTATGTGGTCTGTTCTTTCTCCTTGTGAATAACAAAAGAGATTCCCTTTATCTTGTGCATTCATAAATGCCACTATTATGTGTCTCAGGGTGGGGTTTATCCTTATTTCTACTCTGGCACTTTTTGGGCCTTTTCAATCTAAAATATTTTACATTTAAAATAATTCCGGAAAATATAACTTCATTGTTTCTTTAATTGTTTCCTCCTATTCAAGGGCTTTGAGAGATGGTCAAGTAAGTAATGAGAAGCCATTGACCCACACTCTTGGAATATTGTATTAACATAGTTCAATTTTATAGATTGAATTTCTTTTTCTTTAAATTCAATCATACAGTGTGATTCTGTAATGAATAATAATGTAAATACTTTCTATTAGCTTTCAGTTTTCAGAATCAGCTATAGGCAAAAAATGAAAGAACTAATGATTGTTAGAGAATAAAATGCGAATTCTATAATCATTGGCAATAAAACAATAGTGTATCTGATTGAGATTGGGAGGTGAAAGGAGATGTAGAATGAGGTACAGAAGAACTAATTCATATTTGTGGTAAAGAGTTAGGAAATGCTATTTGAAGTTTAAAAAAAAAATACGTTTGAGATAGTGAGTATGCTGTTTACCCTGATCTGATCACTATACATTATAATGTATCAAAACATTGCTATGTACCTTATGTATATGCACAATTATTTGTCAATTTTAAAAATAAAAATTAAACCTGAAAAAAACAGAAAAGTTGAAAATCAAGTTAAAATTGTGTTTATGCATATGATTTGAAGTTTTAGAGTAAACTAACGAAAATAATGTAATAAAGATTGAATGGGGAGGGGAGCGTATCAGAGGAAATGAACTAATTTCTCATCTTTTCTGGTAAAGAGGACAGCTAATAAAAGAAACAGAAGTATAAAGATTTAAGCATATTGATTTTAGTCATAAAAGTAACCTGAAGAAGAACTAAATCCAGAAATAGTAGTCATAAAATGGTTGTATATGAGGGGCAAAATTGGGATTGGGAGACAGGAAGAAAAACTTGTTTCTCATTTTAAACTCCTCTATACTTTTAAAAGATTTGTTTCTGTGTATATGTATCTATTACTCTTATGACACAAATAAAAAGATTTTTTTTTAAAAAAAAGAAATTTCTGTCAGTCTGGAGAAAGATAAGCATTATCTTCAGAATATTTGTCATGTTGTAGTTCTGTATCCACATCCCCAAAATAACTGATTATCTTCAGATTACCCATTGTATAATAATAACAGAAGGCTTATTACTATTTAAAAAAATGAATGCTAGTTTTACTTTGTCAGTTAGGTTAGGGTTTTGTGGACTTTTGTACTTTCTATCCAACCTATGGGTTTTAATTTAAATTTTCCATCTGAATTGTCCTAGAGTGTTACCATGGGGGACAGTTATGAAAGTTTAAAAATAAAATTTAATAGATCTTTATATTTTGAGCCCTCAAATAATAATAGTGGAGATTTATTTTCAAGTGCCTTCTGTTAGGATGTTTACTTTTACCTGGGATTCTTTCACAATATATCTTTTTTCATAGTGACTATTCATTGCATTTATTTCTTGTAGCAGCACTCATCTAGACATACTTAAAACTAATTGCCTGAGTCTGGAGGTGAACAGTTTTTCTATTCTATTTGTCCTTGTTCCAGCAAATGAATGTTAGATTGTTGTTTTTTAAGATAGTCTCTCGTCAGCAGGTTAATATACTTAGGATAGTACTGATCCAGGTGTTTCCTTGGACTGATATTAAAATAGACTGAATTTTCAAAAACTATTTTTGTCATTAAAACCTGAAGCAAGTTACATAAAGAAAGAAAATAACACAGGATTGTAAAGTTCAAATAACAAATTATATGTATACATAGTTATTTTCTCTTTAATCCTGCATTCAGTTCCTTATTGTTTCCTGATAGAGCTTACAATGATTTGTGTTTGCACTTATATTTTGGACTAAGGCATTTAAATTAAATCAACAAAGAAAGCGAAAAAATATTTCAAGACCATTATCTTCATATCTCAAATTTCAAATTATTCTAGCGCTAAAAGTCAACTTCACACAAATCTTTGAGTGGCAAAAGGCTACTCTATGTCCAGTTTAATGCAAAGTATTATGGGCAAAGAAAAAGAAATAGTAGGTCCTTTCCTTGGAATGCGAGCATATAGCTGCAGAGATAGCATTAGGAGGAATAAAAAAATGCAAGATAATAAACTAATATAATACCTATATTTTGGTGTTGAAAATGTACATATTCTAACAATTCAGAAATAACAGACTAGATTAAGGGCTACCACACAGCTGGTAAAAACTTATTTCCGGCTGGGTGTGGTGGCTCATGCCTATAATCCCAGCACTTTGGGAGGCCAAGGTGGGCAGATTACTTGAGGCCAGGAGGTTGAGACCAGCCTGGCCAACATGGTAAAATTCTGTCCCTACAAAAAATAGAAAAATTAGCCAGGCATGATGGTGTATGCCTGTAATCCCAGCTACTAGGTGGCTGAGGCACAAGAATTGCTTGAACCCAGGCAGCAGAGGTTGCAGTGAGTTGAGATTGTGCCACTGCACTACAGCCTGGGCAACAGAGCAAGTCTCTGTCTCAAAACAAACAAACAAACAAAAAACCCAAAACACCTTATTTCTGGATATGTCTGTGAGGGTGCTTACTGAAGATATTAGTATTTGAATTGGTAAACTGAGTAAAGATCCTCCCTCACCAATGTGGGCAGGCTACTCAATCTGTTGAGGCCCTGGATAGGACAAAAAGGTGGAGAAACTGAATTTATTCCCTCTTCTTGAACTGGGATTTGCATCTCCTCCCTTTGATGCTATAAGACAGCAGTGCTCCTGGTTCTTTGGCCTTTGAACTCAAAGTGAATTATACCATTGGCTTTCCTGGGTCTCCAGCTTGTAGACAGATCATGAGACTTAGCCTCCTGAATCATGTGAGTCAACACCTATAATAAATCCCCTCATATTCTATGTATATCCTATTGGATCTGTTTCTTTGGACAATCTTAATATATTATATCTGCTGTTACTGCTCTTATTCTCTAGTCCATTGGTCTTTCACAGTTTTGTTCAGTGCTTCATCATATCTGATCTTTTGTGTCCCACGCTTAAAATATTCTTAAATTTTCTGTTTTGCTTCTTCATTCTACAACACCTCAATAAGTACAATGACAAAAGATTCTCCTTGAGAAGAAATAATATCTTCATATATTTCTGTAAGATCTATTCTGGGCTGAGATTGATTTCCCTCTTTTTACTTTCGTCTTTTCCAATTTTTTCAATATTTTCATTTAATTATTACTTTAAAATTTTTTCTATATCTAATTCATATTATTTGTTGATCTGTGGTGACTTGGTGTTAGAGGATGCTATTTTTAAAAATCTTTTCCAGCTGATTTTGCTTGCAGACTGCACTCTTAGTTAGAGACAGAGTTCTTAAAATCATGTTGTTAAAGGATTGCTAGTCTAGGAAGCTGTCATTTAGTTTGCCTAAATTACAAAAAGTGAATCGATTTGGTGGAATTCCCTTAAATGCACAATTTTAGTTTATATAGATCTTTCTTAGTTGTGACCTATCATATTTAGAGTCTGAAAAAAGTCCAAATTCTCTACTCCCATAAAAGGCTTACATATTCTTGTTGTTAATATTTTAGATTTTATTATAAATTCTCTACTCCCATAAGAGGCTTACATATTCTTGTTGTTAATATTTTAGATTTTATTATATATATTTTTCTTGTCCTGATGCTTTCATGATAATATTTCATTAACTAATTTTACAAATTAAAATGAGAAAATGTTTTTGTATGCAATTTTTTTTTATTGTACTTTAACTACTGGGGTACATGTGCAGAATGTGCAGGTTTGTTACTTAGGTAAACACCTGCTATGGTGGTTTGCTGCACCCATCAACCCGTCATCTACATTAGGTACTTCTCCTAATGCTATCCCTCCCCTAGTCCTCTACCACCCTATTGGCCCCAGTGTGTGATGTTCCCCTCCCTGTGTCCATGTGTTCTCATTGTTCAACTCCCACTTATGAGTGAGAACATGTGGTGTTTGGTTTTCTGTTCTCGTGTTAGTTTGCGGAGAATGATGGTTTCTAGCTTCATCCATGTCCATGCAAATGACATGAACTCATCCTTTTTTGTGGTTGCATAGTATTCCATGGTGTGTATCTGACATATTTTCTTTATCCAGTCTATCATTGATGGGCACTTTGGTTGATTCTAACTCTTTGCTATTGTGAACAATACTGCAATAAACATACGTGTGCATGTGTCTTTATAATAGAATGATTTATAATCTTTTGGGTATATACCCAGTAATGGGATTGCTGGGTCAAATGATATTTTTATTTCTAGAATCCTTGAGGAATTGTCACACTGTCTTCCACAATGGCTGAAGTAATTTACACTCCCACAAACAATGTAAAAGTGTTCCTATATCTCCACATACTCTCCAGCATCTGTTGTTTCCTGGCTTTTTAATGATTGCCATTCCAATTAGCGTGAGATGGCATCTCATTGTGGTTTTGATTTGCATTCTCTAATGGCCAGTGATGATGAACTTCTTGTCATATGTTTGTTAGTCACATAAATGTCTTCTTTTGAGAAGTGTCTGTTCATATCATTTGCCCACTTTTTTATGAGTTTTTTTTCTGTAAATTTGTTTAAGTTCTTTGTAGATTCTGGATATTAGCCCTTTGTCAGATGGATAGATTGTAAAATTTTTTTCCTATTCTGTAGGTTGCCTGTTCACTCTGATGATTGTTTATTTGTTTGTTTGTTTGTTTTTGCTGTGCAGAAGCTCTTTAGTTTAATTAGATCCCATTTGTCAATTTTGGTTTTTGTTGCCATTGCTTTTGGTGTTTTAGTCATGAAGTCTTTGCCCATGCATATGTCCTGAAGGGTATTGCCTGGGTTTTTTTCTAGGGCTTTTATGGATTTGGTCTTGCCTTTAAGTATTTAACCCATCTTGAGTTAATTTTTGTATAAGGTTTAAGGAAGGCTTCCAGTTTCAGCTTTCTGCATATGGCTAGTCAGCTTTCCCGACACCATTTATTAAATAGGGAATCCTTTCCCCATTGCTTGTTTTTGTCAGAGTTGTTAAAGATTGAATAGTTGTAGATGTGTGACCTTATTTCCGAGGCTTCTGTTCTGTTCCATTCGTCTATATATCTGTTCTGGTACCAGTACAATGCTGTTTTGGTTACTGTAGCCTTGTAGTATAATTTGAAGTCTGGTTGCATGATGCCTCCAGCTTAGTTCTTTTTGCTTAGGATTGTCTTTGCTATGCAGGCTCTTTTATGGTTCCATATGAAATGTAAAGTAGTTTTTTCCAATTCTGTGAAGAAAGTCAATGATAGCTTGTTAGGAATAGCATTAAATCTATGAATTACTTTGGGCAGTATGTCCATTTTCACAATATTGATCCTTCCTATCCATGAGCATGGAATGTTTTTCCATTTGTTTGTGTCTTCTCTTATTTCCTTGAGCAGTGGTTTGTAAGTTCTCTTTGAAGAGATCCTTCACATGCCTTGTTAGTTGTATTCTTAGACATTTTATTCTTTTGTTAGCAACTGTGAATGAGAGTTCTTTCATGATTTGGCTCTCTGTCTGTTATTGATATACAGGAATGCTTGTAATTTTTGCACATTGATTTTGCATGTTGAGACTTTGCTGAAGTTGCTTATCAGCTTAAGAAGATTTTGGGCTGAGACAATGGGTTTTCTAAATATACAATCATGTCATCTGCAAACAGAGACAGTTCGACTTCCTCTTTTCCTAATTGAATAACCGTTATTTCTTTCTCCTGCCTGATTGCCCTGGCCAGAACTTCTAATACTATGCTGAATAGGAGTGATGAGAGAGGGCATCCTTGTCTTGTGCCGGTTTTCAAAGGAAATGCTTCCAGTTTTTGCCCATTCATTGTGATATTGGCTGTGGGTTTGTCATAAATAGCTCTTATTATTTTGAGATACATTTCATCAGTACCTAGTTTATTGAGAATTTTTAGCATGTAGGGCTACTAAATTTTGTTGAAAGCCTTTTCTGCATCTATTGAGATAATCATGTGGTTTTTGTCATTGGTTCTGTTTATGCAATAGAATACATTTATTAATTTGTGTATGTTGAACCAGCCTTGTATCCCAGGGATGAAGGTGACTTGATCATGGTGGATAAGGTTTTTAATGTGCTGCTGTATTCAGTTTGCCAGTATTTTAATGAGGATTTTCGCATCAATGTTCATCAGGGATATTGGCCTGAAATTTTCTTTTTTAGTTGTGTTTCTGTCAGGTTTTGGTATCAGGATGATGCTGGCCTCGTAAAATGAGTTAGGGAGGATTCCCTCTCTTTCTATTGTTGGAAATAGTTTCAGAAGGAATGGTACCAGCTCCTCTTTGTACTTCTGGTAGAATTTGGCTGTGAATCTGTCTGGTCCTGTTTTTTTTTTTTTTTTTTTTTTTTTTTTTTTTTTTTTTTTTTTTTTTTATAATTGGTAGGCTATTATTTGCTGCCTCAATTTCAGAAGTTGTTATTTGTCTATTTAGGGATTTGACTTCTTCCTGGTTTAGTCGTGGGAGGGTGTATATGTGCAGGAATTTATCCATTTTTGCTAGATTTTCTAGTTTATTTGCATAGAGGTGTTTATAGTATTCTCTAATGGTAGTTTGTATTTCTGTGAGATTGGTGGTGATATCTTCTTTATCATTTTTGATTGTATCTATTTGATTCTTCTCTCTTCTTCTTTATTAGTCTGGTTAGTGGCCTATCTATTTTGTTGGTCATTTCATAAACCAGCTCCTGGATTCATTGATTTTTTGTGAAGGTTTTTTTTGTGTCTCTATCTCCTTCAGTTCTGCTCTAATCTTAGTTATTTCTTGTCTTCTGCTAGCTTTTGAATTTGTTTGTTCTTGCTTCTCTAGTTCTTTTCATTATGATGTAAGAGTGTTGATGTTAGGTCTTTCCTGCTTTCTCTTGTGGGCATTTAGTGCTGTAAATATCCCTCTACTCACTGCTTTAAATGTGTCCCAGAGATTCTGGTACGTTGTGTCTTCATTCTCATTGGTTTGAAAAACTTCTTTATTTCTGTCTTATTTTCGTTAGTCCTTCAGGAGCAGGTTGTTTAGTTTCCATGTAGTTGTGTGTTTTTGAGTCAGTTCCTTAATCCTGAGTTCTAATTTGATTGCACTGTGGTCTGAAACACTGTTATGATTTCCATTCTTTTGCATTTGCTGAGGAGTGTTTCACTTTCAATTATGTGGTCAGTTTTAGAATAAGTGTAATGTGGTGCTGAAGAATGTATATTCTGTTGATTTGGGATGGAGAGTTCTGTAGGTGTCTATTAGGTTCGCTTGGTCCAGAACCGAGTTTAAGTCCTGTATATCCTTGTTAATTTTCTGTCTCATTCATCTGTCTAATATTGACAGTGAGATTTTAAAGTCTCCCAGTTTATTGTGTGAGAGATTATGTCTCTTTGTAGATCTCTAAGAACTTGCTTTATGAATCTGGGTGCTCCTGTATTTGGTGCATATATATATTTAGTGTGTTTGTGCTTCTTGTTGCATTGATCTCTTTACCATTATGTAATGACCTTCTTTGTCTCTTGATTTTTGTTGGTTTGAAGTTTGTTTTATCAGAGACTGGGATTGCAACCCCTGCTTTTTTTATTTTTTGCTTTCCATTTGCTTGGTAATTCTTCCTCCATCCCTTTAGTTTGAGCCTATATGTGTCTTTGCATGTGAGATGGGTCTCCTGAATATAGCACAGCAATGGGTCTTGACTCTATCCAATCTGCAGTCTGTGTCTTTTATTTGGGCCATTTAGCCCTTTTACATTTAAGGTTAATATTGTTATGTGTGAATCTGATTCTGCCATTATGATGCTAGCTGGTTATTTTGCCTGTTAGTTGATGCAGTTTCTTCATTGTGTTGATGGTTTTTGCCATTTGGTATGTTTTTGCAGTAGCTGGTACCAGTTGTTCCTTTCCATGTTTAGTGGTTCCTTTAGGAGCTCTTGTAAGTCAAGCCTGGTGGTGACAAAATCTCTCAGCATCTACTCATCCGTAAAGGATTTTATTTGGCTGGATATGAAATTCTGGGTTGAAAATTTGTTTCTTTAAAAATATTGAATATTGACCCCTACTCTCTTCTGGCTTGTAGAATTTCTGTTGAGAGATTCGCTGTTAGTCTGATGGGCTTCCTTTTGTGGGTAACCTAACCTTTCTATCTGGATGCCCTTAACATTTTTTCATTCATTTCAACCTTGGTAAAGCTGATAATTATGTCTTGGCATTGCTCTTCTTGAGGAGTATCTTTGTGGTGTTCTCTGTATTTCCTGAATTTGAATGTTGGTCTGCCTTGCTAGGGTGGGAAAGTTCTCCTGGATAATACCCTGAAGAGTGTTTTTCAACTTAGTTCCATTCACCCTGTCACTTTCAGGTGCACCAGTCAAACGTAGATTTGGTCTTTTCACAAAATCCCATATTTCTTGGAGGCTTTGGTTTTTTTTCCCCTCTTTTTTCTCTAATCTTGTCTTCTTACTTTATTTCATTGTGTTGATCTTCAATATCTGATATCATTTCTTCTGCTTGATCGATTCAGCTATTCATACTTGTGTATGCTTCACGAAGTTCTCATGCTGTGTTTTTCAGCTCCATCAGATCATTTATGTTCTTCTCTAAGCTGGTTTTTCTAGTTAGAATTTCATCTAACCTTTTTTCATGGTTCTTAGCTTCCTTGCATTGGGTTAGAACATGTTCCTTTAGCTTGGAGGAGTTCGTTATTACCCACCTTCTGAAGCCTACTTCTGTCAATTCATTAAACTCATTCTCCATCCAGTTTTGTTCCCTTGGGGAGGAGTTGTGATACTTTGGAGAAGAGCATTCTGGTTTTTGGAATTTTTAGCCTTTTTGTGCTGGTTTCTTTCTATTTTTGTGAATTCGTCTACCTTTGGTCTCTGAAGTCAGAGTCCTTTTTGTTGATATTGATACTACTCCTTTCCGTTTGTTAGTTTTCCTTCTAATAGTCAGGCCCCTCTGCCTTTGGATGGGGTCTCTGAGTGGAGTCCTTTTTGTTGATATTGATACTATTCCCTACTCTTTGTTAGTTTTCCTTCTAACAGGCCCCTCTGCTGCAGGTCTGGTGGAGTTTGCTGGGAGGTCCATTCCAGATCCTGTTTGCCTGGGAATCACCAGCAGGGGCTGCAGAACAGCAAAGATTACTGCCTGTTCCTTCCTCTGGAAGCTTTATCCCAGAGGGGCATCGGGTGCAGTTTTAATGTTTTTGTTTTTACAGAAGGAAAACTATTTCCTATTTTAATATACTTTTAAAAATGTTATCTTTGTTTGTGTTTATATAACATTAGAATGTTGTGAACATGAATTAATTATTCTTGATTCTGCTTATTTTGCTTGCTAAAAATAAGATTGCAAACTAGAAATAATGTCAGTGTTTATTTCAGGATATTCCTGTAGGTAAATTTTTATCAGAAACGGTAGTCTGTTCACCTGGGAAGAAACAGTTTGTTTATTAAATAAGAGTTTACTTATCACTGTTCATTAAAAAATGTTCACATTAGCTAGGTGCAGTGGCTTATGCCTGTAATCCCAGAACTTTGGGAGGCAGAGGTAGGCAGATAACTTGAGCTTAGGAGTTCAAGACCACCCTGGCCAACGTGGTGAAACATTTTCTTTACTGAAAATAGAAAAATTAACCAGATATGGTGGGAAGCACCTGTAATCTCAGCTACTAGAAGCTGAGGCAGGAGAATCGCTTGAACCCAGGAGAAGGAGGTTGCAGGAAACTGAGATCTTGCCACTGCACTCCAGTCGGGGCAACAGACTGAGACTCCTTCTCAAACCAAAACAAAACCAAACCCCTCACATTGCTGTCTACCAAATTGAAACTATTCTATCACAAACTATGTTCAATTTTAACCAATTTCCTGCCTCAAAAAATCTTGTCCTAGACCACCTAATCCCAGGACCACTCCTAATTTATCTTTTCTGAGACACGGCAAAGATTCTTTCAAAGGAATGTTTTCCCTATTATAGTGAGTTCAGATAAACTTAGTTTATTATCAAGTTGCTTGGTGAGATATTGGTGGGTTCAACAATCAGAAACAGTGATGTCCAATAGAGCTTTATGCAATCATAGAAACATCCAATATGGTAGCCACTAATCACATGTGCACTTAAAATATGGCTAGTTAACTAAGGAACTCACTTATAATTTTATTTAATTTTAATTACTTTAAATTTAAAGATACACACACAACTAAGGTCTATCATTTAGATAGAGCAGATCTGGAAGTTCCACTTACATTCTATTTTCCAGATCAGGCTGAAGAATGACCATGAGGGAGAGTTGAGGAATAAGACCATTTTCATCAACAGGAATTTGGTAAGATTTTAGACTATGTTGACCTGATCTAGTTGGTTGTTCCAGGAAGATTTTGTCTGGGAGAGATAGAGCTATAAACCAATACATAAATTCACTGTTTGCTTCAGAACTTTCCTATAGATCAATTTATTGGACACAATAATCTGGTGACCTGGGAAAACTGCTCCCTTATCAAACAGGGTTTTATTTTTCAAGATTTGCTTCAAGACTCTCACTGTGTTGTGTCTACCAATCCTAAATGATTATAGCAAAAACTTTTATCTAATCCTAATCAGTTCCCTGTCTTGAAAGATCTACCTTAAATCACCTGGGCTCAGACCTTCCTGTCTTGTAACTATCTCACTGTTGATAGCCTTCTTTTGAGATACTGCTAAAACTTTCTCAAGATAGTGTTCTTCTTTAGTACAGAAATTCCAAATAAAGTTGGTTTTGCTATATTGACAAGTTGTTGGGTGACATTTTTGGAAGTTTAGCAAAAATCTCTATAAACATCTTTAGAAAAAATAAGGTTACCATTTCTTATAATGTTTAAACTTAATATGTTGAGATTACTTCAGAAGTTTAGAAAACTACTGATTTTAGAAATTGAGGAAAATTATTATTGAATTTTAAAAATCTATCTCTTTAAAATTTATTTAAAAAGCAAGTATGTTATGAGAGTTGAATAAACCAGAACTGTTGGCCTATGAGGGTTAAGTAGCATTTTTTGTAGTGGTAAGAAGTTATTTCTATACATTTTAAAAAGTCCCAAGTTGTAATTTAGGTGAAAAAAGAATCAACTGCTGTGGCTTTTTCAATGCCCAAAATTTCCAAATAAAAAATAAGAAAAAATATGCAGGCTATTGTGGACAATGTGAAGATAGGTATTGAGAGAAAAATGAAAAGAACTTTAAAACACTGAGTATTAGAGGGCATTTAAAACATAGATAACATTTGGGAAAAGGTTTGATTGAGATAAAGTTGGTTAAAATTTGTCCTCTATCTATCAAATTGAGTATTGATTTTGTGCATGTATATATATTGTGCTGACTGAAAATAAAATGATGAAACTTAAGAGATTTGGAAACTAGAATAGGGGAACAAAAGAGGGCAGTTGGGTGACCTGAATTTCAGTTAGAGACTACTGACTGTAAGTAATAAAGGGACTATTTCAATTTCAAAGGAAAAATAAGAAATTTAGCTATGTGAAATAATACTATAACTGACTTTAAATCAAAGGAATATGGATTAGTTACACTGTACTTATTTTAAATAGGAGTTATATAAACTTACTATTTTATTTTGATTTTTGTCTATGCTGTGCCATTCCAAATGTTCCAACTGTGTTAGGAAAGAAAACCATTCAGAGGAACTCTGATTGATTAAAACAGCATTATGACTAGTATTCTTGGTGTATTAGAAACTAGAACACATTAGTAAAACTTATTTTTTGAAAAAGAATATAAATTTGGTCATTTACTGGTTTAGCAGTGATTTTCATTTTAGTGCAATTATGCTTATATGCTTCCAGAAAGATTATTGGGTATCACAACATACTACTTTTATAATCTGACTCCCAAAACATCTTTGAGATAGAGATAAAAACTTGTTACACTTTTAATGACATGATCATCATTGAAGTCAATAGGTTGTACGTATTATACACAATAGAAGTGTTTTGTAAATCCCTTTCTGTATTTTCTTCATTGTTGACACATGTTATCAACAAGAGTATTAAGCAACTGGAAAGCAAAACTCCTCTTTATAGATGCCACATTTTAGGGACTGTGAACAGAATCACAAATCAGTGGTACCATATGCTGACAATACCTCTTTGGTAGAAAGCAGCTCTATTTGCCATGATTATGAAGAATCACAGTTTTTATGTTTCAATACTTGAGAATAATTACAATAACCAGAGATTCAAGCTTTTTTTTTTTTTAATTGGTTTGTTCTGCCTTCTATCCTGTCATGTCATAGAATGGTTGCTAGTTCCCAGTAGGGCTGCATACTGCTTCACTTATTATGATCAATGTAACAGAAAGCCTTCCTTCCCACATTGGGATCAAAAGTTTTTCTTTGAACCACTCAGATGAGTTGACACAGTATGTTAATTGGCATAGCCCTGGATAATCTGGTCCTGTGACTGTCGGATAAAGAATGGAATTAACAATTTCCCAGGCCAATGTAGAATTCATTCCTAGAACTGGGATCATTAGCTCCTATCCATGGAACTAATGGTGCCAGGAAGGGATATTGGGCGAACAATCGCAAGATAATACTGTCTGTCTCCAAACTGATGTATATGATGCTTCTCTAGAATTAAATGTTGACCTTTCTCTTCTTTCTGTTTATTGAAATACTTCTCATCTTGTAAAGGTAAAGATTATTTTCTTGCTACACCTTCTTCGACTGTTAATCTTCATTCTCTATATTCTCTGTTGGACTTTTATTTTATACCATATAATATGCAGGTAGATTATATGCTGCTAATTAAAGTTGACTCAGCTAATTTCTCATAGGTTGAAGGCACAAATAAATAACAAATAATACTCTTATTCTTACCCTGCATTTCTTTCACCATGTTAGCCAGGATGGTCTCGATCTCCTGACCTTGTAATCCGCCCACCTTGGCCTCCCAAAGTGCTGGGATTACAGCCATCAGCCACTGCACCTGGCCTCCTATCATTCTTAACAGAGAAGACAGAAAGGTGGCATTTGAACACAAGAGGGATTTTTTTTCTCTTTTGTTTGTACCTTTTGTTTTTCAAGCCAATAATAGTCTGCCGTTTCTACTCTGAACCTAACTCTGTGAGGCACAGCAGGAAAAAAAAGGGAGGAAACGAGATATTTTCCTGCTGTGCCTCACAGAGTTAGGTTCAAAGTAGAAATAGCAGACTATTATTGTCTAATTCTTAATGGTCCAAAACACAGCATTGCTAATTATTGCTATGTCATTGGTCATTAAAATTTTAAAACTTAATTATAGGGATTATATTTGGTTTTATCTTAAAATGGTATCAATTTTGGTTTAAAAAAAACCATTAAAATTTTAATTTAATTACATAATAGTCTTAGCTTCTTATATTTTAACTAAATATATATCACAGAGGAATGAAGGCTATATATGAAATTATTTTAAATTGCAAAAAGATTCTCAGCTGTACAAGAATTGTTACTCAGAGTCTCTTGAGTGCTTAATAAATATTTGGTCTTATTAGTCTCTAGTTCATGTTTGCTTATCCATTGGAAAATTAAAATAAATCTCCTAATTTTCACAATGATTTTATAATATATCAATCTTCTTTGTAACTCCTCTGAGAAAGGGTGGTCAATGAGGCATTCTGTAAAATAGGGTTAAAGGTTTTGTGATTTTAAATCTGCATATTAAGCTCATAATTCCAAATGCTTATGATTTTCTCAGGTTCCTTCTGATGGCTATATTGTTTTATTTACTCTGCTTAATGTAACTTCGAAATAAATTATGAGTTCTCATAATCTTTCTCCAAAATATGATGACTTTGAGTCATAGAAAAATGATTGATGTGTTGTAAATTATTGTTCTTAAGAGTAGGGATTTTGGAGCCGCACAGCCTGTGTTTGAATCCTAACTGAATGACATTAAACATTAATTGGATGACACTGGGCAAGTTACTTAACTTCTCTGGTGTCTCAGCTTTCTAATTTGTAGAACGGTGATAATAATAGTACCTACATCGTAGGATTCTCATGAGGGTAAAAGTTTAACTTTATTTCTGCATATGAGTTGTATGCAAAATGTCATCATTGAATTACAGAAATAGAAATGGCAAAACCTATTTGCTCTTTATTGAAAGGTGACTATCCTTAAGTACAACTTAAGTTAGCGTAATTTGTAAGTATACAAGGGAATCTTTTTAGAATTCAAAGGAGCAAATACAGCTGTCAGTCACTAGGTCTGGAAGCAGGATTTGGAAAGCAGCAGAAATCAAGGCAGCTTCTCTTTCTCTCTCTCTCTTTCCTCCCTCTTTCTCATGGGCTATAAGGACTCTCTGCTAAACATCTTTCTGTGTGTGTCTGTTTTATGATTCTCTGATTTTGCAGATACTCTTCCTTGCTTTCTTTGCTCATGAGCCTGACATAGCTACCTTACCTTGGTAATGCATCCTCTATCAAGTGAGGTGAAATGCCCAGCAGAGATAAACTAGTGTTCTTGTATCCTAATAACTGATATTTGGGAGAAATTATAATTTGTTCAGCTCAGATCAGTTACCCACAATCATCTAGTAAGCTATGCCAAGGGGAGGGGTAAGGCAGCCCCCTGTCCATTCAGAAGGGGGTTTGGGGCTCCCTATTCCTAGAACAGGCATTGAGTAACAAGGAAATTGACTAGCAAATACTGGTTAGATCTGTTTTGAAGATGGACTTGAACATTTAACAAAAGCAATGTAAAAACAAAGTAGAGAATATCTGTTAATTCATTTCCAAATCAATTTATTTTTAAAGTGAATGACATACATTTTCACTAATCACCTTTCCATGTGTCCCTTTAGCCTCATTTCCGGCACATGACATGGAGGATGGTGGGTGTCCTGTCTCCCTCTTATATCATAGGGCCAGGGCATAAGTAAAAATATTTAAAGTTACAAAGGCCCAGATGTTTAAATATTTAAAATTACAAATCAAACAAACAGACTATTGAATAAAATATGTTTTATCCTATTTCTTTGACAAATGGACCTTTATAATTCCTTGAAAGGCCAGATTTAAAGTTAGAAATCTCAGACTCCATGAAGTTCTATGCTCAAATGAGGTGCTTACTCATTTTTCTTTCTACTGCTGGCTCTGTGAGGGACTTATGTCCACAAATGTGCTCAAGTTGGTTCAACTGTCCAAACTCTTTCCACATCTCCTACAACCAGCCACCTCTCAGACCTATGAAATACACACCTGCAACACAATCTACCCTCAGGAGAATGGAACTGAGACAGAGGCTTTTGCAGGCCCTAGAAACTGGCTCTCAAAAGTGCAGAGCCCAGGTCAGTGTTCCCTCTTACCTGAAACTAAAGACAGTCCACGTGGTGAAAGGAAGTACATATATCCATTAGATTATGATTCCAGGTGTCAATGAGATTTATCATTGAATGAAGATAAGGAGAGTATTTAATTTTCATAAAGTGGGAGGTTTATGTCATTAACTAAGAAAGGTCAGAGAACACTGATTGTTAAACATGGAGGTTTTACTTTTGCATTTAATAAATGCAAAATATAGAAAAATATTAACAAGCTGTTTCTTAAAGAAGTCTGAAGCACATGAAATGCAGCAATTATACTTCCTGATATCAATGTTTAAGAAAAAAGTTAATAAATTAGAAGATGTAAAAAGTGGATTAGTGTTTCATGGAAAACAGAAAAAAAGGAGGGATTACAACCCTAGTTTCAGGTAAAACAGACTTTAAACCAACAAAGATAAAAAAAGATAAAGAAGGGCATTACAAAACAGTAAAGAGTTCAATTCAGCAAGAAGAGGTAACTATCTTCAATATATATACGTCCAATACAGAAACACCCAGATTTATAAAGTAAGTTCTTTGAGACCTTCGAAGAGACTTAGACTCTCACACAATAATAGTTGGAGACTTTAACTCCCCACTGACAATATTAGGCAGATCATCAAGACAGAAAACTAAAAAAGATATGCAGGAGCTGAACCCAGCTTTGGATTAAGTGGACCTGATAGAGCTCTACAGAACTCTCTACCCCAAAACAACAGAATATATATTCCTCTCATCACAACACAACACTTACTTTAAAATTGATCACGTAATCGGAAGTAAAACACTCCTCAGGAAATGCATAAAAACGGAAATCATAATAGACAGTATTTCAGACCATAGTGCAATCAAATTAGAACTAAAGATTAAGAAATTTACTCAAAACCACACAACTACATGGAAACTGAACAACCTGCTTCTGAATAAATCTTGGGTAAATAATGAAATTAAGGCAGAAATCAAGATGGTCTTTGAAAATTATGATAACAAAGAGAGAATACACATATCAAAAAGCTAGAAAAATCTCAAGTTTATCACTTAATATCTCAACTAAAAGAATTAGAGAACCCAGAGCAAACAAACCCCTAAGCCAGCAGAAGACAAGAAATAACCAAGATCAGGGCTGAATTGAAGGAGATACAGACATGAAAAACCCTTCAAAAAATCCACTAATCCAGGAGCTGAGTTTTTGAAAAAATTAATAAAGTAGATAAAATGCTCACTAGTCTAATTAAGGAAAAAAGAGAGAAGATTCAAATAAACACAGTCAGAAATAATAAGGGGGATATCACCACTGACCCCATAGAAATACAAATAACCATCAGAGACTACGACGAACACCTGTATGCACATAAACTGGAAAATCTAGAAGAAATGTATAAATTTCTGGACATATACACCCTCCCAAGATGGAACCAAGAAGAAACTGAATCCTTGAATAGACCATTAACAAGTTCTGAAATTGAGAGTAATAAATAGCCTACCAACGAAAAAAGCCCAGGACCAGATAGATTTATAGCTAAATTCTACCTGAGGTATGAAGAAGACCTGGTACTATTCACAATGAAGCTATTCCAAAAAACAGAAAAGGGGGACTCCTCCCTAACTCATTCTATGATCCCAGTATCATCCAGATACCAAATCCTGGAAGATACAACAACAAAAAAGAAAACCTCAAGCCAATATCCTTGATGAACATTAATGCAAAAATCCTCAACAAAATACTGCCATACTGATTCCAGCAGCACATCAAAAAGCTTATCACACCACAATCCAGCAGGCTTCATCCCCAGGATGCAAGGTTGGTTCAAAATATGCAAATCAATAAATGTGATTCATCACATAAGCAGAACTAAAGACAAACATCACATGATTATCTCAATAGATGCAGAAAAGAACTTTGATAAAGTTCAACATCCCTTTGTGCTAAAACTCTCAGTAAACTAGGTATTGAAGAAACAATCCTAAAAATGATAAGAGCCATATATGACTAACCCACAGCCAATATCATACAATGGACAAAATCTGGAAGCATTCCCCTTGAAAACCAGCACAAGACAAGGATGCCCTCTCTCACCACTCATATTCAACACAGTGTTGAATGTTCTGAGTAGGGCAATTAGGCAAGAGAAAGAACTAAAGCTTATTAAAACAGGAAGAGATGAAGTCAAACTATCTTTGTTTGCAGATGACATGATCCTATGTCTAGAAAACCCCATTGTCAGAGCCTGAAACTTCCTAACCTGAGAAGCAACTTCCTCAAAGTTTTAGGATACAAAATGAATGTGTAAAAGTCACTAGTATTCCTATACACCAACAACAGTCAAGCCAAGAGACAAATTAGGAATAAAATTCTATTCACAATTGTCACAAAAAGAATAAAATACCTAGAACCACAAGTGACAAGGGGAGTGAAGGACCTTTTCAAGGAGAACTGCAAACCACTGCTCAAAGAAATCAGAGAGGACACAAAAATGAAAAAACATTCCATGCTCATAGATAGGAACAATCAATATTGTGAAAATAGCCATACTTCCCAAAGCAACTTATAGATTCAACACTATTCCCATTAAACTACCATTGACATTCTTCACAGAATTAGAAAAAAAAACCCTATTTAAAAATTCATATGGAAACTGAAAAGAGCCTGAATAGCCCAGACAATCCCAAACAAGACAAAAGCTGTAAGCATCAGGCTACTTGACTTCAAACTATACTACAAGGCTATAGTAACCAAATAGCATAGTACTGGTACAAGAACAGACACATAGACCAATGCAACAGAAAAGAGGACCCAGAAATAAGACCATACACCTACAACCAACTGATCTCCTACAAATCTGACAAAAACGAGCAATGAGGAAAGGATTGCCTATTTAATAAATGGTGTTGGGAGAACTGGCTAGCCATATGCAGAAAATTGAAACTGGACCCCTTCCTTACACCACAACAAAAATCAACTCTGGATGGATTAAAGTCTTAAATGTAAAACCCAAACTATAAAAACCCTCAAGACAACCTAGGCAATACCATTCAGGACATAGGCACAGGCAAACATTGCATGATGAAGATGCCAAAAGCAATTGCAACAAAAGCAAAAATTGACAAATGGCTTCTAATTTAACTAAAGAGCTTCTGCATAGCATAAGAAACTATTGTCAGAGTCAACAGACAATCTACAGAATAGGAGAACATTTTTGCAATCTACCCATCTGACAAAGGTCTGATATCCAGCATCTACAAGGAACTTAAACAAATTTATAAAAAATAAACAACCCCACTAAAAAGTGGGATAAGGACAGAAACTTTGTAAAGGAAGACTCACATGTGGCCAAAAAACATATGAAAGAAAGCTCAATATCGCTGATCATTAGAGTAACGCAAACCAAAACCACAGTGAGATAATATCTCACACCAGACAGAATGGCTATTACTAAAAAGTCAAAAAACAACAAATGCCAATGAGATTATGGAGAAAAAGAAATGCTTATACACTGTTGGCAGGAGTATAAGTTAGTACAACCATTGTGAAAGACAGTGTGGCAATTCCTTAAAGATCTACAGGCAGAAATACCATTTGATCCAGCAATCCCATTACTGGGTATATACCCAAAGGAATATAAACCATTCTGTATAAAAATACATGCACACGTATGTTCATTGCAGCACTATTGACAACAGGAAAGACATGGAACCAACCTTAATGCCCATCAATGATAGATTAGATAAAGAAAATGTGGTACGTGTACACCATGGAATACTATCCAGCCATGAAAAGAAATGAGATCATGTCCTTTGCAGGGAAATGGATGGAGCTGGAAGCCATTATTCTGAACAAACTAGTGCAGGAACAGAAAATCAAATGCTGCATGTTTTCATTTAAAAGTGAGAGCTGAATGATGAGAACATGTAGACACATGAGGGGAACAACACACACTGGGGTCTATCAGAGTGTAGGGGGTGGGAAGCGGGAGAGTACCAGGAAGAATAGCTAATGAATGCTGAGCTTAATACCTAGGTGATAGGATGATCTATGCAGCTAATCACCATGGCACGTGTTTACCTATGTTACAATCCTGCACATCCTGCACATGTACTCCTGAACTTAAAATAAAAGTTTGAAATAAACAACAAAAAAGTACATTTTGGAGCAGAGCCTTTTTCTTTTCATCTATCTCCAGATTTAAGACTCAGCTCGTTCTAAGAAATCATGTACCTTGAAAGTCCATTTACTTCTGGAATAGATGAGTGTATATATTTTCTGCATATTTAAGACTTTAGCAAATATAAGAAAAAAATGAATCTGAGTAAGTGATTTAATATTTACCTTTTTATTTTAAAAAATATTCTTCAGAAAGTTGCTAGGGGAAAAAATCTGACCTAATTAAATAATAATTTCTATATGCTCCCTACTTACTTTTCAGAGCTGCATCAGAACTGTCTTTTTCAATGTGACATAAACACTCTCTCCACAGTCACTAAGAAATTAAGAAAACCTCATTTATTTTTCTGGGCCCATTAACAATTCTATATTTTATTTGTTTTTCTTCTTCATTTTCAGCTGCACTTTGCTAATAAGAAAAAGCTAACATTTTTTCCAGCAATCAAAATCCATTCACAGTACTGATTTCCAATTATTTAAAGAATG
This sequence comes from Plecturocebus donacophilus, assembly GCA_004027715.1. NCBI lineage: Eukaryota > Metazoa > Chordata > Mammalia > Primates > Pitheciidae > Plecturocebus > Plecturocebus donacophilus. Next base: position 23,961 of record PVKP010003641.1, on the reverse strand, counting down.
AATTGCATTTTGCAATTTTGGCTGGTTTAAAAAGTGAATTCAGTAAATATCTTGCCTGGGAAAAGAGATAATAGGTTCATATGGCTATTGTCCCTTAAGTCAGAGTTACACAACAGTAGTTTATTTAATCCTTTTCTTTTTCTTGCCTTTGGTAAAGACATTTCATTAACATTTTAACTTATAGGAAAATAAATTATTTCAGTTTGGAGCTTTAATAACCTGCCTAGAGTATATTTTCTGTGAGCCTACATTTTTTATAAAAAGAATGCGAACAGGTTTTAACATTGGTTTTAATTTTGCATTCTTAACAATGTCTACTGATCCACTGAAATTTTCAATAGAGTTTGAGCCATATTTATATTTTAAAGAAAGACCAAACCATTAACTACATGGACTCAGGTTACAATAGAAGCAGATTCATGTACCAGGTTTTTTACTCTGATATAGTGAAATAATATCATTCAAATGCAATTTGATCATGAGTATTCCTCAACTCACCCTTATTTAGGGAATTTGCCATGAAACACTGCCATTTCCTTTCTGTTGTACAGGGAAGGTACATGCTTCTGTCATGGACAGATTTACTGGGTATCAGTCCTGAATTTGGTAATTAAAAAAATTTTATAATTAAAAATAGTAAGCAAATGATCTTTTATAATTCTTTTTGGAGACTTTCTTTAAAATTAACTTTAAAAATAAAATATCCGAATTTACTAAATAGCCAAATTAAACATCAATGACATTACAATGTACAGCAAAAAGGAATTTAGCTTTGACCCTAGATGAGGAGAGCCACCTCAGCATTTGTCCCAGTGTCTTCCTCGCTTGTTCTCCCCTTCATCTTCCCCCATCTTTTTAAATATGAATTGATTCATTGTTTATTCAATGCTAATTATGTAACTGGGGTTTGCTTTTCTGGATACAAATGGATTATGTGCTCATTTTCCCTTTCTCCTGCAGTTACTCTAGTTGTTAACGTTCTCTTTTCTGCTCCACTTTTTTTCTTCTTCTTTATATTAAATGACTCACTTTCACTTCCAAGCCCCATCATGCTGTGGCCACTGCTGTTCCTTTTATCTTCGCTCACGCTTTCAGAACCACTTTCTGTGGCCACTGCTGTTCCTTTTATCTGCGCTCACGCTTTCAGAACCACTTTCACAAGCTCACCCTCATGCCTGTTGAGTTGCACAAACCTGCCCTGAACTCTCTGGGCTTTCCCTCTGTGCTGTTGATCTGGGCCCAGAGGTCACAGGTTTTGGGACCAGTTACCCTGTAAGGAGAGAGCTTGTGTCACTTATTCCCTAAAGGGGACATTCTTATTTATGTTATCCACCATGTAACATTTCATTTTCTCTCTGCAGTTTAGGTAGGGGTGCCTACTAGCCAACTGAGAGTCATGTCATTCTGGACACTGGTTCAGTCACTACATTATCCCATGGTCATTGATCTGTATTTTCCTCTTTTGTCCTCTCTGAATGATATTATAGAAAGAACTATTTTCTCCCTTTAAGAAACTAAAATATTTATAGAAAAGAATCTAGCTATGAAGAAACTCCCTCAAACCAAACTGTGACTTTATAATGCTTCCTGGTCTTCTTCCTATACGTCTTCATTGTAGCTAGGAAGCAGCTTTAAGGAATTATGCTTCAGAACTTTACAATTTTAAATTACTTATTGCCCACTGCATGTAAGTTGATAATGATCTAGAATTATTAAAGGCTTACTGTAGGTTTCAGTGAGTGTGAAATTCAAATAAAATTTAAGTGAAAGCCTCAATGACTACAAATGATCATAATCAGCTTGATTATTCAGTAAATATTCAGTAAATGTTTACTAAGAATTTTTAAGATAGTAGTTTAGATGCTGAATATATAGTAGTGAATGAAATAGACAAACTCTTTGCCTTTGTGTAGTTTGCATAATAGTCAGGGGGGACAAGTAAAAAACAAGTTGTATATAATGTAATGTCAGCTGGTGAATATATGTGGAGGAAAGAAAAGGACATCTTAATTAAAATAAATAATATATTGAGGTCAAAATTTCTTTTTGCAATCTCGCTACCAAATACAACTTCTATAAGCTACTCCTAAAATGTGAACATTGCTTTGTCATGTATTGTGTAATGGAATTTTTAGATCATAAACTTCATGCTAAAATATACCATGCATAGGAAGAGGGCACAAATTATAAATGTGCAGCTCAGTGAATTTTTTTCATTAATGAATGCACTGGTGTAACCACTACTCAGGTAAATAAACAGAATAATTACCAGTAGCTCTTCCCAGTCACTAACATCCTCTCCCAAAAGCAACCACTATTTTTACTTTGTGTCACTAATTCTGTATGCTCTTAAACTTTAAATAGATGAAGCTGTATAGTTCCCTTGTATTTGCTTGCTTTCTTTTTTTGAGATTATCAGTGCTGTTGTGTGGGACAGTGTTTTTCATTCTTATTGCTATTTAGTTTTCCCTTGTACGAATACATTATAATTTATTAATCCACTCTACTGTTAAAGAACATTTGTGTTGTCTTCAGTTTTTGAGTAATACAAATAGTGCCACAATAAAATTCTTATACATTCCTTTTAAAATTTTTTTTACTTTTTTTTCCTAGGGAAGATCACAGATGGCCATATAAATGTCTTTTGATGAACATATTTTTACATCTTTACATTTTTGCAATGTATATACATAGAAGTAGCAGTGCTTCATCATAGATTATGCATGTGTCTAGCTTTAGTGGATATTGCCAAACTATGAGAGTCACACTCTGAGAACAGGGTATGAGAGTTTGAGTTATCCACATTCTGATGAATACTTGGTGTGATTCTTTTCAATTTTATCTATTCTCATGTTATCGAACAAGTTTTACTTTGCATTTCTGTGAGGAGTAATGATTATGAGAACATATTCACGTTTATTGTCCATTTTAGATCATCTTTTATGAAGTGTCCATACTAATCATTTGTCTATTTTTAAAACTGAATTGTCCATTGTTTTATTTTATTTATTTTATTTTTAACTTTTGTTTCAGATTTTGGGGTACATGTGAACATTTGTTACATAGGTAAACTCTTGTCATGGGGGTTTGTTATACAGATTACTTCAACACCCAGGTTTTAACCCAGTACACAATACTTAACCTTTTCTGTTCCTCTCCCTCTTCCCACCCTTCTGCTTCAAGTAGACCCAGTGTCTGTTTCCTTCCTTGTGTTCATAAGTTCTTACCATGTAGCTCCCACTTATAAGTGAAAACATGTGGCACTTGGTTTTCTGTTCCTGCATTAGTTTGCTATATATTTTTCCTTATTGTTTTGTAGGAGCTTTAGGTACAAGTTCTTTGATGGCCAGATAAATAGAAAATGTTTTCTCTCATTCTTTTTTTTACTTTTTAAGGTCCCTTAAAAAAAAAGTTCTTAATTATAAGGTAGCTCAATGGATCAATCTTTTCTTTCATGGTTAGTACTTTGGAGGTTCTGTTGAAAATGCCTCATATAATATAGTACAATAAAATATAATATAATTTTCCTATGTTATTTTTTAGAAGCTTTTAGTGTTCTACACTCCACTCAAAATACATCTGGAAGAGATTTTCTTGATGGTGTAATGTAAAGATCAAGATTTACATTTTTCCTCATGTAGGAATGTCATGGCCCCAGCATCATTTATTAAAAAATCACCCTTTTCTACTACATTTCTGTAGCTACAGTTTATTTAAAAAGCACCCTTTTCTACTATGTTGCAGTATTACTACCTTGTAGTGGCCTGTCATAAATTGAGTGACTATATATGTTTTGTTTGTTTCTGTATTCTGTTGTATTGGTCTATTTATCCATCCCTTGGTTCCTATCACACTATCTACAAGAGCAAGTACTCTGATTTTGATCTTTTCAAAAATGAGTGTTTGCATTTAAATGTAAATATTAGTGAATTTATAAATAAATATATATATATATATATATATATATATGCACATGTATGTACAGGCAGACAGACACCTATGCACTCTAAAATTTTTATTACAATTGCAGTCTGTAAAATAATTTGAGAACAAACTGCATATTCACAATAGTAAGCCTTCTAATCAACAAACAAGGTATTATTTATACTTTTTTTCCAGTCTCAGTATCATTTCGTTTTTTGTACAAACATCATCCAAATCTTTCATGAGATTTGTTCCTATGAACATTAAAGTTGTTTTTAATGCTATTTTGGTAAAATATACTGTTTTAAAATTTTTATTTTCTATGTGCTTATTGCTATTTTACACATTTCAATAGATTTTTGTATGTTGAGCTGGCTTCATTTATTTATTTTGAAACAGATTCTTTCTCTTGCACCCAGGCTGGAGTTCAGTGGTGCAATGTTGGCTCTTGTGCCTTAGCCTTTTGAGTAGCTGGGATTACAGGCATGTGCTGCCATGCCAGCTAATTTTTTTTTGTGTGTGTGTGTGTGTGTGTTTTTGAGATAAGGGTCTCACTCTGTCACTCAAGCTGGAGTGCAGTGTCAGGATCTCAACTCACTGCAACCTCTGCCTCCTGGGTTCCAGTGTTTCTCCAACCTCAGCCTCCCAGGTAGCTGGGACTACAGACATGAGCTACCAATACCAGGCTAATTTTTGTACTTTTTGTAGAGACAGGCTTTTGCTATGTTGTCCAGGCTGGTCTCGAGCTCCTGGCCTCAAGTAAGCCACCATCCTCAGTCTTCCAAAGTGCTAGGATTTCAGGTGTAACCTACTGGATCCAGCCTGGGTTTTGTACATATATAATCATGCCATCTATGAATATAATTTTATTTCTGTCTTTCCAGTTCTTATTCCTTTTGCATGTCTTATTGAGCATACTAGGTTCTTTAGAGTATGTGGTTATAGCGTTATATTAGTCTGTTTTCACAATGCTATAAAGAAATGCCTAAGACTGGGTAATTTATAAAGGAAAGAGGTTGAATTGACTCAGTTCCCCATTGCTAGGGAGGTCTCAGGAAACTTACAGTCATGGTATAAAGTGAAGGGGAAGCAATCTTGGGCCTTCTCACATGGCAGCAGGAGAGAGTGAATGAGTGCAGGAAAAACTTCCATTTATAAAACCATCAGATCTTTTGAGAACTTACTTACTATCAGGAGAATGGTATGAGGGAACCACCCCCATGATCCAATAACCTTCCAGAAGGTCCCTCCCCCAACATGTGGGGATTACAATTCAAGATGAGATTTGGGTGGGGACGCAGAGCTAGACCATATCAACCCTGTAATATTTCACTGTTTAACATGATGTTTTCTTTAGGGTTCTTTAGAAGCATATAACCAGATAAAATTAATTTAGAATATTATCAAATTTTAAAGAAAAGATCACAAATCATTGTTCAGCATTTATTGAGATAATCATATATGACTGTATCTTTCTTTTTCCCTCTTAATGTGGGGAATTACACCGATATTTCAATATAAAACCAAACTTTCATTCCTGGAATAAATCCAACTTGCTCTCAATGTATTGCACTTTTTACATAATTTGGATTTGAAATGCTAATATTTTGTTAAGGATATTTGCATCTATATTTATATGAGTGATAAATGAGTGATATAATTCACCTTTCTTGTAATATCCTTGTCATATTTTGTAGGCATTATGGATTTGGATATTGTTTTCATAATCCAGTCTGTCAATTTTAATCTTTTTGTTAGATTATTTAGTCTGTTTACATTTAATGTAATAACTGATATATTTGGGCATACAAATATAAATGTGTATCTATGTATGTACTCTCTTACTGTTGTTCATTTGTCCCATCTGTTCTCTGGTAAAACTCTACCTCGTATTCTTGATCTTCCTGAGCATATTAATTACAATTACTTTATTTTATTTATTTATTTATTCTTAAACATTTAAATTTAAATTTAAATTTTTTTTTTGAGACAGATTCTCACTTTGTCTCCCAAACTGGAGTACAGTGGAGTGATCTGGGGTCACTGCAACCTCTGCCTTCTGGGTTCAAGCAATTCTGGTATTTCAGCCTCCTGAGTAGCTGGGATTACAGGCACACACCACCACACTCAGCTAATTGTTTTTGTATTTTTAGTAGATATGGAGTTTCACCATGTTTGTCAGTCTGGCCTTGAACTCCCGACCTCAAGTGATCTGCCTGGTCGGCCTCCCAAAGTGCTGAGATTACAGACACGAGCCACTGTGCATGACCACAAGTATTTTAAATCCAATTTTTATTAACTCCAAAATATGAATCACCTATGAATCCCTTTTAATTAAATTACTTTCCCTATTCTTTGTCTTACCTTTGCTTCTGGTAGTTTTTTATTGGATGCTAGATTTTTTAGATTAAAAATTGTAAAGATTTGGATGATACTATATTTCTCTAAATAGGACTTGTCCTCTGGAAAACAGCTATATAGAAGCAAATCACCTCAATTTAATAAAGGAACAAGGTGTCTTAAGGTAGGTTCAATGTTTGTAATACTCTATTTACTTCTTGTTTATTTAGGTTTCTGGGATGTATCTATCTAGGGGTCCCCAAATGAAGTCTGTGATGTTTGCTAGCCTTTCTTTCTTGGGACAACCTATAGAAAACTTTGCTCTTCTTTATGTTAACTTTCTCCTTAGTATTTTACATTCTCACCATGCACAGCTTAAGATCTGGCTTTTTAGACAGAGCCTTACTCTTGTTGCCCAGACTGGAGTACAATGGTGGGATCTCAGCTCAACCCAACCTCCACCTCCTGGGTTAAAGCAATTCTCCTGCCTCAGCCTCCTGAGATTAGCCTCCTGAGATTAGCCTCCTGAAATCCCTAGCTGGGATTACAGGCATGCATCATCACACTCAGCTAATTTTGTGTTTTTAGTAGAGACTGGATTTCTCTATGTTGGTCTGGCTGGTCTCAAACTCCTGACCTTAGGTGATCTGCCCGCCTCAGCCTCCCAAAGTACTGGGATTACAGTGAACCACCATGCCTGGCCTAAGATTTGGCAAATATTTTGAGGGGAGAATCAATGTAGCATGTTGGGCTCATTTCTTCTCCTTGGATTCTTGTTCTCTCAAGTCCTGGCTGCCTGGTCAGGCCTAAACTCAAATTCTTTATTTTCCCACCTCCTTGAGACCATTTGAAAATTTTCCTCACCAACTAATGTTTTCTTCTTTTATTGACAAGCCCCAGTGTCCTAAAGATTTGGCAAATGCCTCAAAGGGGAAAACTGATACATGAGATGCCAAGTTCATGAACATAAAGAAGGGACCAACAGACACTGGGGTTTACTTGACGTTGGAGGATGGGAGGAGAGAGAGGAGCAGAAAAAATAAATATTAGATATTAGGCTTAATACCTGAAATATAAAATAATCTGTACAATGAACCTCCATGACATGATACCTACATAACAAACCTTCACATGTACCCCTGAATCTCAAATAAATATTAAAAAATTTTTTTTAAAGATGTCGAGTTCACTCTAAGAAGCTGCTTGTTTCTTTGGGTTCTTGTCCCCTTGAGGCCTGGCTGACTTGAATCTCTCCAATACCTTGAAAATGGTTTTTATTTTATCTTTTATTCAGGCTTTCTAGTTTTGTTTTTTTTTTTTTTTTTTTTTTTTTTTTTTTTTTTTTTTTTTTTTTTTTTTTTTTTTTTTTTTTTTTTTTTTTTTTTTTTTTTTTTTTTTTTTTTTTTTTTTTTTTTTTTTTTTTTTTTTTTTTTTTTTTTTTTTTTTTTTTTTTTTTTTTTTTTTTTTTTTTTTTTTT